>JAWQEG010004435.1:0-125000 GCA_033782935.1 Petrolisthes cinctipes
AGGGACCTGTAATCTACATCAGGTTATAGTTATCCGTTTCATAAGCTGCGAGATATAAAAATAGTTATATTGAATACAACTAACAACATAGAGCACCCGGTGCGAAATATGCCCTTCCCATAAATATCTGACTTCACACGTTCAAGATATTTATAATGGTTATGCACACGCTATAAATACAAACTTTACGAATGAGACGTGCTATTCACATTCCAGCTGCTTCACAAATAGAGGTTGTTTACATGGTGATAGGGGAAAAATTATTAAGTATGGTGGCGAATAACAAGGTGTGTGTGTGTGTGTGTGTGTGTGTGTGTGTGTGTGTGTGTGTGTGTGTGTGTGTGTGTGTGTGTGTGTGTGTGAGTGTGTGTGTGTGTGTGTGTGTACTTGCTTACCGTGTCGTCAGGACCATTAGCACCAAAAGAATGGGATCATTAAGTGACAGCACCTGGTTTCCTGAGCGGGTATAAAAGGGAGACGTCTGAGAGGTAACACAACATATTATTAATTAGCAGGGTCCACCTGAGCAGCCACGACGCCTCCTTTCACCTCAACCCACAGTTTATTCCTGATAAAGGCCACACCGACCACACGAGTCCTCCCGTCCTGTTTGTTACATTATATCAACATAGTCTCTTCTCTCTCTCTCTCTCTCTCTCTCTCTCTCTCTCTCTCTCTCTCTCTCTCACACGTAAAAACATGAGGCCTATTTTGTGTTTCCTTTTCTGATGCCTCACATATGTCAGAATAATGTATTATAATGGAAACAAGGGGGGATTTTTTTAGCACGAAATTAGCCAGAATAAGGTCTCATCACAACAAAGCCCCAATCACGTATACTCCTGAAGCCAGCAAGGTTTCCAAGGCATTATAATCAATGACAAGACACGAATTCAACCAAGTCAGGTGAGGTACTGGAACAACTCGCCACGCTGTCAATTAATGCGACATTGTTCTTTACTGATTTGGTTTTAAGAGCTATTGTCCTCTGAGTTTCATACACTTCAAAGGGATAGGTAAGAGCTATTGATTGTCCAACACTATACAGTACATAATGATAAAATAAATTATAATAGGCCCACATGTTTATCTCCCCTCCTCTAACTAATCTACCTATTAACATTGGTAATTTGTTTACCGCTCACGCCGTTCTCTGCGCCCTTTCATCTTATAGCTCTACCCATTAAAACAAGAGATTAACTATTTCTATGCTAATTATGAGAGAGAGAGAGAGAGAGAGAGAGAGAGAGAGAGAGAGAGAGAGAGAGAGAGAGAGAGAGAGAGAGAGAGAGAGAGAGAGAGAGAGAGAGAGAGAGAGAGAGAGAGAGAGAGAGAGAGAGAGAGATGAGAGAGAGTGAGAGAGAGAGAGAGGAGAGAGAGAGAGAGAAGAGAGAGAGAGAGAGAGAGAGAGGAGAGAGAGAGAGAGAGAGAGAGAGAGAGGAGAGAGAGAGAGAGAGAGAGAGAGAGAGAGAGAGAGAGAAGAGAGAGAGAGAGAGAGAGAGAGAGAGAGAGAGAGAGAGAGAGAGAGAGAGAGAGAGAGAGAGAGAGAGAGAGAGAAAAAAAAATAATAATAGGAATACCATATTTCAGATTCGTGAAGGTGGTTGGTGTTGGTGTGTCCTGGTGACGCTCTCTGCCAACTCTACGGGTCCACTGAGGCAGCCTACCCCTACCTACACCACCACGACAACAGTGAACAACATTCTTCCGCTCATTTTCTTTTCCTTCAAGAGCCGCCCCATCAGCACCGAGGCAACGATAATCAAAATCTGTTGACATCTATTGCTGAGGGAATAATGAGATCTGGTGACGAGGTGGAGGAAGAGGAGGAGAACTTGGGTGAGTTGTCAAAAGGGGTGTTCCTAAGCCGCGGGTGGGGTCCGGGGGGTTACGATACCCCTCCACCTCCCTCTCCTCCACACAGGTTGTGTGCGTCGCCCCCCCAGGCCCCCTTCAGGCACCAGAGACCACGGAGTGTCCAGACTCCACCACCACCTCTCACCATGGGTAAGACAACACACTAACTCCACTTCTTCTTTCACAGAGTCGTCTCGTTCATTTAAGAAACTCGGCAGGTACGCACACCGCCACCAATCATTACCATTACCGAAATCTAAACACCATCACATACATACATAAACATACATTAGTGTTGTATTATAACAAAGTATAATTACAGTACTCATGTATTCTTTTTTTATTTGGTATTCAACGAAAAATTTTAAAATTTTCATTACTTCTATTTTTAATAGGAAGTAACTACTATGGTATGTACTGTACATTACAGCCACAGTCATATAATCACCAACACTCTCGTTCCATTATGCAAATAAATCAGTATCATATCAAAATATAATCATACAACACCTACTTCAAACTCAACCTATTCAATTATCATTATGAGGTGCTGCAAAATCATACACGTGTTGTTCTTTATTACCAAGATATTTACTACGATAGTAAGAAAGTGTTTGTGGATATTTGAATGTGGCTGTACATCTAATAGTTGAAATGGGAGACGGACTGATTGATATGAGGAAGATTGAGTGCTAGTTTTTACTTTCAGTACTGAGCATTTTATGACGGAAATACTTTTTAAATTTTGAGGACAGTATCAGTACCTAACTCTACTTGTACTGTGAGTAACTTTGAATCAGAATAATAATACTTTTAATCAATACTGTATTGTATATATATATCAAAGGTGCAAACTCCATACATCTCCGTTATTTATTATATTACATAACAGGTAAAATGAAACTGGTTTACCGTATTACCCATAATATCCACATTTAAAATGATAAAATATGTAGTCATTTCTCTCATTTATGCAATCCTATTGGGGAGGAGGGGGCATTGCCTGCGGTGATATGGCAATACTGTACTTTAAGGATTACAGTCTTGATGTAAATGTGATGGTTAGGTGTCTGACAGTAGTGCAAGTCTTTTACTCACACATCATTAAAAATATCTCTTAAGTGGCATCCTACTAAGATTTTCGCTTACTCCACCACTTCAGGAAAGAGTCTGGGAGGAGCAAGGTTTGCAGCCCTGGTGTCAGCAGCCCGTCAGAGGCCTCTACCATCACAACCCAAGGCTTCATCACGTCGCTTTCACTCCATTTTTACTTCTGGTACCTGGAGGCCCCTGGGCAAACGAGGCAATCAATCTCACCCATCTAAAGCACCCTATGTCAATTTCCTAAAGGATAACTTGGATGAGGATAGGAATGATTACTTAGATGATAAAACAAAAGCCAAAGGGCAGGTTCTAGGTAACAGTGTGAGGACTATGGAGCCGGATGAAGAATTAAATCCCAGTAGGCCTAAGTACCAAGTAAAACTTGGGTTAGAGAACAAGGACTTACCCTTGCCTAGATACCAAGGTAAACGGAGTGGAGTGTTTGCCTCTCATGGTTGGGGAGCCGGAGGTTCTGGTACCCCATCCAGTCACCCATGGACATCACTCTCCCCTCCTTCTAGTATGTGGGGGTCACATATCACTCCAGGGATGAGAGATTTGGCAGACTGGCATGGTAATCAACCCAAGAGCAGTAGAGACGGGCATGCAGGCAGAGGGGAAAGTCATTCAGCCATTGGAGACAGGCATCTGGTTAGCTTCAGGGGAAACACACCACTCTTCCACCTCTTCCTCTCACATGGGTGGGGGCCCATGGGCAGATGAGGTGGCTCTCACTCTCTCATGCCTGCTACAGTACACCAATTACTACCCATATAATTGTACACCAGTCGAAGATAATTTACCACTACTCAAGGCAAACTATGTACTTTGTATTGAAGATGTACAATTCTGATGATGTTCAATATCAGACTCAATTCAAGAAAGTCTAGAATGGCTCTAATCTTTCATTTGTCATTCCTTATAATAAATATTCCAAAGACAAACTCTTCATTAACTTCCCATACATGCCAGTTTTGTGTCATTATTGTCAAATTGCATGTAAAGTATTTGCTAATGTACTGCACTGAATTGTCATTAAGTACAGCTCCTCCATCTTAGAGTATCACACCCAGGCAGTGGAGTGTGGGACTGGGAAATAAGAACTGGCAATGAAGCCTCAAAGGTGGCTACTCATTCACAACAAAGCCATTTGTCCACAGTGTCCATTAGGTAATGGACCAAATCAGTATAAGCGTCAAGAGGTCTCTCACAGCTGCCTCTGAACAACAGTCTATGTGTAGGCCTATGTTTCAAGACGTAGCTCATTAGCCCTCCACAGACAAACTTGAACATGCTTAGAGTTCTTTCCTTTCACCACAGCACCTAGTTCATCCAACCCCCTATAAGACTAAACATATATTTGTACCCTCTTTTAACCCCAAAAGACAGGTGGACGCATTTAAGGACACAGCCTGCCATAGACAAAACAACATTTTAAAAAAAAGTGCGAGCATTTGGGGTGCATTCCGTTTCTGTATTTTACAGTATATGAAGAGCAAATCCCAAAGCCTTCCCATACCCCCATACCAATCTTGGTGCAGTTATTGTTGCAACAAGTGTGTGTCTCATTAGCTCAAGTATGAAGGCCAGAGAGGGCAGAAAGTACTGTACAGTACTTTCTTTAAGGACATTCTGATGGCTGGCATAAATAAGTCAGAGGGGAGCAGATATGAAGTGCCAGAATCATCCACCACAGAGTTAGTGGGAAAGATTAGAGAGAAGAGTTTAGCTTTATCAGACAAAAAAATAGCAAGATTATGATAAGGATGAATGTGAGGAGAGATTTTTAATATCCCTAATTTCATCACAAATATATAAATCTGGCTGTGCATCAAAATAAAAATGTTAATTCAGATAAAGAGAAGCTACACTCACCATTCATCTCCTTCATGGCACGGATGTAGTCTTGTGGATCTAAAAAGCTGATGAACCCATAGCCCTTGCTCTTGTTGGTGCGCTTATCCCTGACTACTTTCGCACGTTCAAAGGAGGCAAAGTGACTGAAGTAGCGTGTGAGAAGCTCATCTGTCACATCATTGCCAAGGTCACCACAAAAGATCCGGAAGTCATCTGAAACACAGGGATGAGAAAAAAAATAGAATTAATATTGGATTCTGATTGTATATACTTGTACAATATATTCCATAAGTATGGATAAAGACATCCATTTGTAAAATTATATCATGGACACCCAGTTGTGCACTATGTCATTGTCACTGTCTTCATTAACATAGCAGTTTCTATGTTATGTACATAATGGGATTAACAATACTATGCAATTTATGCACCCCACCTCTTCACTCATAGTTCCCTTCCACCCAATTCCATCACCTCTCGCCTCCTCACCACTCTGCATCCCTGTTTCCTGCCACTATATGACTCATAGTAATACAAAGGTATACAATAAACTTACCATTTTCCCATTCATTAAGAGACTGGTCCTCCCAAATCTGTCCTCCTGCACACCTTAGATTCTTTTTATTGCGTTGCTTGCTTCCTTCCCTTTTTTTCTCCTCTCCAGGCACTTGGTTCTGTCCCTCAGGTCGTGCCTGGGTGGTTGTCACTATGCTTGCTCGAACCTGGAGGACACACAAGGGGTGAGAGAGAAGCACTTTTAATTAACATGATATGTCGTGCCCTCTCTAAACCCTATCAAGACATGAAAATTCATTAATTGTGACCATTATATACTGTACATAGCCACTGAAGATCTATCAGATAAAAAATAGTGGGAGCTTGAGGTGAAGTGAATATAGAGGCTAACACATCTATTGGAAGTATGGAAGGAGAAACTTCACCTCAAGCTCCCACTATTTTTTATCTAATAGATCTTCAGTGGCTATGTACAGTATATAATGGTCACAATTATATGGAAGTATGGAAGGAGAAATTAGGGAGGGAGCAGTGAAGGGTAGACAGGTCATAGGATCACTGGGGAGGATTATGAAGGGTAGAAGTGTGAGTATGGAAGTGAAAAGGGGACTACAAAATAGTATAATCCTGCCAACACTGACATATGCGTCGGAGACATGGACATGGAGTAGGGCGCACCAGTCTAGAATAGGTACTGTGGAAATGAGTTACTTGAGAGGAGCATGTGGACTTACTAGATGGGATGGAGAAAGTAATGAGAGTGTATATGAGAGATGTGGTATGAGTGAGAAGGCAATTGGTATTGAGTGTGGAGTGGTTGAGAGAGTGAAACGTGATACATTGAGATGGTTTAGACATGTGGAGAGAATGCAAGGCAAGGAATTTGTAAAGAAGGTGTATGGAAGTGAAGTTGTGGGACCTGGTGTGAGAGGCAGACCTCCGGTCAGATGGCAGAACAGAGTGGAAGAGTATGTAAAGGAGAGAAATGTGAGGGGCAGAGTAGGGCTTGAACAAGTAAGGAGGGAGTGTTGGAACAGGGAGAACTGGAGACACTTCTGCCGTGGCCACCCCCTTGGGGGGAGTTCCCGGAGGGAACGAGGCGTCGGAGCTATAGATAGATAGATAGATAGACACATCTATTGAGGACAGACTTAATGTTCCTGAAGGTATTGTTGGCAAACCGACAAACAATGAATTCCTGAGATAACTGAGGAATATATGAGGGTTAAAACAGTGTCTTTACTTAAACTTTCCATCTATCTGGAGCTCTGATGCTTCACTCCCTCTCAGAACTCCCTCCTCATTCGGTTAAGCCCTCTTCCAATCATGTTTCTCTTCTTTGAAGAAACTGGATCTTACTCTGCCTTTGGTAGAATTCCTCTTCCATACAAAGTAAAAATTTATCCAAAGCATACCTTTTCAGCCATCTCCTGTGCATGGGTCATCATACTGAGAGACTGCGGAATGGTGCTGGGTGTTTCGGTTTTCAACTTTTTCTTCTTGGGTTCTGGAGGTGTATCAGGAATAGAGCCAGGATGGTCCACACCTATGCCTGTACTTGCTCCAACATTCCCACCTGTTCCAACACCAACAACTTGTGTCTCCACTGTTTTAGTTTCACTTTTGACTGCCTGGGCAGAGTACAGCTTGGGAGCTGAGCTAGAAACCAGTTGAATGTCATATTAAAATAAAGTATGTGATGTACAGTACATAACAGATACTACAAAATGAGCACTAATTTCTAATGTAGTGCACTGGGAATTCTTTGTAACTTTGTAAGGGCTGCAACTAAAAATGGTTTCTTCTTAGTTACCATGCATTCAATGAGTGTCAGGTGATGTGTGTCTTAACCTTTAACTTAGTGTGAAATTGTACTATGGAGTTCGTTCATTCATGTGGCCTGTATCACTGGACATTATGTACTTTGATTTATATTTTCTTTGTTGTGGACTTCAGCAGCAATTGGTAAAAGAGAAATGGGCCCCAACAATGATGAAATAATGAAAAATCAGCCTTTATGCAAACTCATATACTAAAAATGCAGAAGGTAGTATAAAAAAAAAATTATATAGACTGTATATAAAAATAACATACTATTGATGTATTAACAGAACATGTCTCCTACTTTGTACACTCACTGCTTATCATATTACTTGTCCAACACTAAGTTTTCAGAACATACTGACTATTAACTTTAAAATTCACATTGTAAGTAATGCTCCCTTCTAACAGTGAAAACTTCTCTTAAAATACACAGAGATCAAGTGCCTTGTATGAATAATGATGATTAATTTATGATGGAGCTTAAAGATGTGACAGTAAAGGTTGTTACTGTACCTGATAATAGCAGGAGGCTTGGAGATGATGGAGGGAATAAAGGGAGGTGGTGGAGGTGGGCCTGTCTGCTGCTGTGACTGGAGGAGGGCAGGGGGTGGGGGAGGTGGATGTGGGTGGGCACCTCGCAGGGGACCACCACCAGGGGGCATTAGGCCACCACCACCACCCATGTGTGGACCTTGAGTATTAGAAGGCATGTGATTGGGTCCTGGAGGACCATACCCATGCCCGGGAGGTCGGTGTGGGACTGAATGAGGGCCATGGCCAGAAGGACCATGTGGATGTTGCATAGGATGACCAGGTGGACCCATAACAGGTGGTCTGTGGCTTGGGTGACCTGGTGGCCCAGGTGGTCCATGTGGACCAGGTCTCATTGGGCCATGAGGAGGGCCATGTGGAGGGCCATGTGGAGGGCCATGTGGTGGACCATGTGGTGGCCCATGTGGAGGGCCATACCCAGGAAATCCATGGGGCCCTGGGTGTCTGGGAGGTCCTGGTGGTCTCATATAACCAGGCGGCCCACTTCCCACCATAGGGCCAAGCTGAGGACCATTATCCAACATGTCTGTAACATTAAAATTCCAGGATAATGCATCAAGCTCCCTGCAAGAACAATGTGGAAAGAAATGCATCATCTGAAACTTAGTCTATCCTTCTATAATGCCACTGACACACAAAAGGAACATATTTGGCTCTACGATATATTTGTCCATTGTATTATCCACTTTTCATAAGCTTCCTGTATAACTTACTGTGAGGCATTTGCTGTCTATTAAGTTGTGGAGGGAGGAAGCCTGGGGGAGGGGGAGGGGGATGCCTTGCTGGAGGATGATGATGTTGATGTTGATGTTGTTGTTGATGTTGTTGTTGATGCTGCTGTTGTTGTTGTTGTTGTTGTTGTTGCTGTTGCTGCTGCTGCTGCTGCTGCTGCTGTTGTTGTTGTTGTTGCTGCTGTTGTTGTTGTTGTTGTTGTTGTTGTTGCTGCTGTTGTTGTTGTTGTTGTTGTTGCTGTTGTTGTTGCTGTTGTTGTTGCTGTTGTTGTTGTTGTTGTTGTTGCTGTTGCTGCTGCTGCTGCTGTTGTTGTTGAGAGGGAATATTAATTCTCCCTCCTGACTGAGGTCCAACATTAAACCCTGAAGTTGGTGGTGGAGGTGGAGGTGGGGGAAGGGAGGGACTACCACCACTGCTGCTAGAAGGTACTCCAGGAGGGCCAGGGGGGCCAGCAGGAACTGGTGGTCCTGGTGTACCTGGATGAACCGTCATACCAGGTGGTTGGACATCAGGGGATCCTCCTGTTCCAGGTGGTTCTGGGTGTTGTTGTTGCAGCTTCTGTTGCACCTGCAACGCCAAGTAATCATATATAATTACACACACTATTATATTTACAATTTTAGCACTTGGTCTCAGCAGCCAAGACAACAGATAGGATGCTTATTTGAAGCTACTATATGTTGGAAATAAGGTGAAATATCATCAGCTGATATCCAAATAATGTCTATAAACAAGCCTTTTTAAAGAAGGTACAATACTAATATTTCCTAGAATCTTTGTCAGGACAATGGAAGATGATGATGTTGAGGCAAGAGAGTAATACAGTCAAACCTAAATAAAGTCTATTATGGACTATACCTGAGTGAAGGTATTGGAACCTATAACAGCTCTAGGGGGTGGTGGGGGAGGCTGAAGTGACGGTACTCCTCCAATTCCAGGTGGACCAGAGATTTCGGCCTCAAACCTGCAAAAAGAATTATATACATTGCTGTAAACATGATAAATTGATAATATGCCAGACACAGTACAGTACAGTAAAATAATAAAATACAATACATAAAAAAAAGGCCATTTGGTAAAATAATGCTAATAGAATATGGACAAACAGAGACAAGCATAAAGTATGGAACTAACACAAGTATAACAAACAAGTGAGTACACACATATAAACTGGACATTTGTAACAAAGACAATAAAAGGCCTAGATGTCTCAAAGAAATGGATACAATATGCAGTATAGATATAATTCATAGGAAACACAACACAAATACATCATGCCAATATCTAATACAAAATCATTACCGTACATTACCATACAATTTTCCTCCATCACAGGTAACATTACACACATAATATGCCATGGATAGGATTGATGAATGCCCAGCTACAGGTTTAGTTAAGTTAGGACTGATGAATGCTCTGGTTAGGATCAAAGGTACCAGTCTAGGATAAGTTCAGTGGGTTTGATAGTTAAATGGGTATAACTTTACTATTGGACAATACACATCTCTAGTTGACCAATATCTTTTTCTATGTACTTTTCTCTGTTTTCAACGATTTTAACACTCATCCAACAATCTAGGGCGAGAGTGTTGAGAAACTGGGGTTTGGGGTGGGTGAAAATACAAAAAGAATAAAGGAAATGGTGGTAGAAAGGTGGGACACGTAAACATTTAGATAAAAGAATGAACGGAGGGGCAGATGAAAAGTTGAAAGGAAGTAGCTAAGGTCGAAGGGACACTCAAACCCTTAAAGTGCTGCTCACATCGCGAAAAAATAGAATTAGCGGAGTGGTAGATATTTTGGTATTACTTGAAAGAATTGCCATTTTGTAGCAGTGTTACCAGATCCGGCTAAGTCCCAGTATTTTTCCCCAGTCATTTCCTGTACTTTACCACAGTTATTTCCTGGTAGTTTGCCCAGGTTAGGTCCCGGTAGTCTGATGCGGTCTAGGTTAGGTTAGGTAAGGTCAGGCTAATTTCAAAATGTACCATTTGCATATGCCCTACCTTGGAAATGGGGCATTTGTGGAGGAAATGCCATAGAAGAAAATAGTCTTAGAATGGTCTAAATAAGTGGATAATGAAGGTAGAAAAACCATACGCAATAACGGTAATTCTTTCAATATTTACCGATATTTAGTGGACACCATTAGCTAATTTTGTTGCCTTACCTGCTCATTTCATCATCAAGTTGTCTCCTTTTATCATTATGAGTCGCCATGGTGTAATAATAAGATGATTTAGTACCAATGCGGGACTTAATGAATAAGATTTCCGAATCCCGGCAGAACGTTTGTTTACTACAGCCAGTGTGAACGACTGTGCACACTGGACAGGCAATTTCAGGGTCTCTGTCTTTTCAACGGCTCCAGGAAGAGCACATTCAACATGCTGATGGCTATATTAAATCTGTACACTATACTGTAGTTTTTATAATAATCTAATTATGTCCCCACTTCTTGTATTATACATCAAATTGAAACATATCACCACACACTTCCATATATTAGTCAGATTAGATTTATTAATTTGAATGATGTATTGCCTTCCTCACCTATTCCCTTATTTCCCTCTATCCATGCTATACATCAGAATGAGTAGGTTCCTCCTTTGTTTTGTGCTTGCTGTCCCACTTTCTCCCACATCATACCATACCTACAGGGCTTTCCAGGCCTATAGCAGTATTCTTTTATCCTCGAGCATTAAATTTAGCCTAATTTGATACACACTGATCATGGTACAGTACATGGCTTTTCTCTGCATTTTCATTTGGGTCTTACCATCGTCGTATATGGTGTCTTGAACATTCCAAGCTTAAGAAAGTTCCAAATATACCAATCACTTTATTTATACTACCTGTATTTTCTCCCAGATGTCTTCTGCAGTGATTTAATATGATTCAAGGATGAAAGAAGACCACCTTAGACCTGAAAGACCCTCTATGAAGAAAGAAAAGGTGATAGAAGGGTGGGACAGCTAGCACGTCTTCTGCAGTGGAGGCAGTCGATTGATTATCACCACTAAACATTTCTCATTGCCTTAAGTCTCCAAGGTTTTTCCAATTTCTCACTTTTTCTATGGTATCACATTTTTTTTCTATTTTATCAGAAAAAATGAATACAATATTACCACAGACCTGTCCCTCTCCCTCTTCCATCCACTTTCAAATCATACTCCCACCTTCTCAACCTTTCTTTTTCTCTCAAATAGACTACTAACCACAAAGCCAAGCATCAATATTAAATAAAATCTTACTCTGATCGTGCAAGTGAAAATGGGAAGGAGGGAGGGAATAGGAGGAAAGGTAGAGGCGGACACATTGACAGACAGAATGCAGCTTTATATATAGAGAAATAAAAGGAAAACTATAGAAAGACCAAAGAACCTTTATAAACATTTCATATATCCAAATAAAAATCATACATATGTCGAACCTATGATCGTAACTTTACACTAAAATTAACATAATAGAGTAAATTTGATAAAATAAGAAATGAAAGTAGGATACCTTCTCTACAATAAAATGCCAGTTTGAACTTTGATATTATGCAGGCCAGGATCTGTTCCAGAGTAGGAGTAGAAGCTGTCATTCTCTGTTGGAAAACAATTATGTGGAATTAAAATGTATTCACCAGATACTGTAGATGGAAAACTAAACCAATATTCCATAAATTGTGAATTAAATTACATCAACAGAAGTAACAAATTTTAAATTATTTGACATACTTAGTTTTACTATTAAGAAATTAAGCACTATTCCTGCAAAATACAGTACTTTAACTTTTCCAAACTTAGGAATCCATGAACACAGACTCATAATCATTTCTGAGCCATGTCATTACCTTCCACGCAAATTCCACTCTTGTTAATTGTATAGCTGAAAGCAGTAAATGGTGCAACTGGGGATTTGGCAATCACAAGCTGGAAATAAGCATTATTAGAATAATAATTCAATTTTTCTGTAATCTATAGGAGGGTAAAATTTTTTAACCAAGACTGTTAATTGTTTAGAAAAAGCCGGGGAATATAGTATTGATACCGGTACTAAATATACAGTAGTGCAAATGTGAAAGATGAAATGGTAGACTTCTCACTGATGCGAATAACAAAAGCAGGGTGAAAGTCTTTATCTCTATATATGTCTGTCATCTATTTTCCTCTGGGAATTATCCTCACTGAGGTGGTCATGGCAAAAGGGTCCTCAGTTTTCCTTGTTCAAACACTCATTGTATGTTCAAATTTTCCTCTCATATTTTCATTTCTACTCCTCTTTGTTCACTCACCTTACTGGTGGTCTCACACCTGGCCCTTCACTCCCACTTTCATACATCACCTTTGTAAACTCATCATCTTGCATTCCCTCCAACAATCCAAATCACCTCAATGTACAGTACAGTACTGTATTATGCTTTATCCATTAAAATCTTTAACAGTTTGCAATCTATAAAGGATACAAGCTATCAAGGAGAGAGCAAATGAACTAGTGTTAAGTGCACCATCACTAGTGTTTACTTCACAGACTTCATAGCTCATTCAGCAAAATTATTACCGTACCTGTCGAAGTGATGACTCCACATATTGCAATATCAAGCGAGTGTTGACACAATGAGTCCAGGTATTTCCTAATGCTGGGGTCACTTGATGAAAGAACACTTTGTCCCTTATTCCTGTTCAAAGAAAAGTATAAACTTTGGATGAACTTGAAGGATGAAAATAGGTCTGGGTTCACTGACCAGGGAATCTGATTAGCCAACTTGATGGCAACTGGATTAATATTATCATGGCAGTAGAATGTACTGAAGTGGCATGGACATATGGAGAAAATTAATATAGAGTATATGTTGGATTGGAGTGGGGGATAGTCATGCAAGAATATGAACAACTTTGTGTAATACATTGCTTGAATCAACAAGGTCTTAATGCTGTACGGTTGATGGGTTGCCTCATTCAGAATTATGGTGTTGGACAATTAGTCAATACTGTATATTCATCACATATGAAAATTAGATGCATTGTACCAACCATGTACTTCCTCCATATCTTCATCCATTTCTCTGATTTCTTTGGTGATGAGAAATTTCTCCTGAGTTGCTCTTGTTGTTACTTGATTGGTTACAACCACCTTGGAAAAATAAAGAAATTGAAGTTAAAGAATGATCAAGAACACAGTATAAAATGTATATTCTGTATAAATATAGTGTACACATGTTTGAAAACATACTTGATGAATTCTTTGTGGTAAAAAATATGGGTGTACAGTACTCGTAGACTACAAGATCATGCCTCTAAGGTTACCGATATTCCAATCATGCTAACTTAGGATTCTGACTCAGGCCTGATCATGGTGGAACAGCATGAATAGGAGAGTACAGTAGACACAAGTTACAGAGGCAGTTTGTCACTCATGTGTAAACATGCAGACATTAGATTTAATCCCTTATACATGTAATATCCTTCTTACACAAATATTCAGCTGTTCAGCAACAGATTTCAATTTTGCAGCCCATGAGGCCAGTTGGTTGGTCCGAGTTATGTTAGAATCTGCAGACCCAGCCATAATTTCCTTACGTGCCAGGGATGCTATAGAATCTACAATTAAAACACGACTGTCCTTCTCCACTGCAATAACTTGTATGGAATTCAGTCTGAAATAAAATGAAAAATTGGCTATATACTTGGAATATATTATGAATTTATTTCTTAGCTGTCTGGTAAAAAACACTGATAATGTATTGCCTTATATTGGAATCAATTTTTCCAACCAGTGGAATCGGCACAATTTACATTTGATTATTACATATCTGTGAAGATACCCAATGCTGTAATGATTTAGACTTACAATTCTGATAAGGAGTCGACTGATTTGGGTTGGTAGACGTAAATCCTCGATATATACTTTGAAATTTCAGACCTCAGATGTGGATACTTATTGCAGACAATTTCAACAACTCTGAAATTAAATAGAATAAGTTGATATTATTATATTAAAATAAGGTACACTCCAATAATAATTTATTAAATTTAAGGATCTTGTCTATTATGTGTACTGTACACAG
This sequence comes from Petrolisthes cinctipes, assembly GCA_033782935.1. Taxonomy (NCBI): domain Eukaryota; kingdom Metazoa; phylum Arthropoda; class Malacostraca; order Decapoda; family Porcellanidae; genus Petrolisthes; species Petrolisthes cinctipes. Next base: position 14,501 of record JAWQEG010004435.1, read on the forward strand.
TTGCTCTGTGACATTTATACTTTATGCCTGACCATTCGTCCCTTTAGGATGCAATCAAGTTCTCCAATTACTGTACCTTTCTCCTGTACATTTTCTTCTTTTATATCTCGATCACCCTTTTACCATCTAACAAATTTTTTTATGTTCTTTCTGAATTGCAATACTTGATCAGTGATTTCTGTTCTTTCTATGTATTTATTCTCAGCTATGAATGAAGGCTTCAAATAGCCCGAGGGTTTGCTCAGTTTGCAGTGCTACGTGTTTGAGACAGAAATGGGCGATTGTATGAGCTGGAAAGAATTATAATAATGCTAAAATTATCCATTGTACAAAACAATAAGGTACACATTTTGTTATCTTTGGAAATTATAAATGTATATTTGCCTGGGACAATGTAATGTATGTATGTACATTAAAACAAATATAATTACTGTAATGCACTAACATAGAATTGAATCACTGTAATTACCTTTCTGGTCGAAAAGCTGCCTCTGTGTCTATGTAGATGGCAGACCCACAAGAGGCATCTTTACATTCGTTAAGAACTGCCATTACAGCAATATTAAGGCACCATTGGGTTTTCCCAACTCCTGATGGCCCTATGAGAAAACAACTTATCTCTGTAGTAATCTGGGAATGTATCAATATACAGTATTACAGTATACTGTAGTGCATTTGATGAAAACCATCATTGCATGGCTTTCAATATGATTCAAACTAAACTTAAACTTAACTACAAGGTTCATTAAATAACATCAACTCACAAAGTTTTCACATGGAATTACCTATATCATTAACAGAAAAATTGTTCCTTTGGTCCACTTACCAACAAATTCAGTGATGGAACCAGCATGCAGGCCACCGTGAAGCATGGTATCCAGCTTTATGTTACCTAATGCAATTATTTTTTTCTCTTCTTCCAAATTCAATTCATATGCCTTTAAAGAAAGACAAAATGGCTTTACTGTATTACAGGTAAACAGATATTAAACCCTTACTATACCCACCACATAACAATTTTACATGTATTCAGAAATCCTAAATAATCTTGCCATTCCCATCCTCTCCAAGCACATTTAACGTACGTGTGGTTTGCAGTTCATTATGCTATCTATCCTGGTATTTTGTTCATTGCCACCCCATTTGTGTTTATAGCATCTTGTCATAGACATATAGATAGAATCTGCATGGAGAGAGATTATATACAGCTAAATTAATTGTGCTGTTTTACTGAATGCTGAATGAATACATACTGAAAAAGTTCATTAACTGTGTACATCAAAAATAATTAAATATATATTGTTGTAATCACTCACAGCGAAAACATGAGAAAAGTTATTACAAATATTTTTCTTGATCTAGAATGGCAGTCTACTATTAAGTTTGTTGTTTCTAGAAACATGCTCATCCATTTCTCATAAAAAGTCTATCTTACAGTGGTGTGGTGTGGAACACAGAGACTGAAGACTATATCTAGAAGTCCTTTGCATTGGTCAGCACTCAGGCGTAGAACACTCATAATTTCCAAGGGAGAAAGTGTGACCACATCCTGAAAAGATGTTCATAATGGAAATGCATCACATCACTTCAGCATTAAATGGTAGCATAAAGATTATGATATGTTATGGAAATACAAGCAGGACAGATTTGGTTAACAATACCATTATCTTAAAGTAGACCTGAGTCCAATCCCAAGGTGTCCCTTCACCTGCAGACCTTTACTCTCAGCAAAATCATAGAGCCCAAAAAAATCCTTTGCCAAGAACACTTAAAATCATCATGAACAGTTATCCAACACTGTATCTCATTATGGTACCTGCTATTATTATCACTGAGGAGTTTATGCCTGGTTATGCTTTATAATCTTTTACAAACAAACTTTATGGTGCCACCTTAATGTTAACCAAAAATGTTTAATCCCTGCCATTACCTCCAAGCATAAATCATTAACTTACTACAGCATTAGAATAACCTGCTACAACAATACAGTCTGCAGAGAAAAACACCACTTGATAAATGTAAGGCGGGTTATCAAAGTCAGGCTTTTTTTTACTAAGATTTCACTATTGCATGGTGTGTACGACGGCGTGGTAGCGGTACGATGGCTCTGTTGTTTGTCTATAGAGCCGTCGTACCGGTACCACGCCATCGTATGCACCAAGTGTTCTTGAATATTGCACTTACTTGTATTGTCTTCAGAGATGTCCTTGAGATCTTATCCTTCATATCTCCATCCAGAGGTAAAGTGGACAACCTTCGAAATGACATTATTTACGATACCATTCACAGATGCAATCTCAATGGCCCGCCCAGTACTCACACCAGTTGTTGTTGTTCTGAGTCACTTCTGACAGATGAGATACTGCGTGATGGAGGCATTGCCTTTTCAACGGCGCCTTTATAGTTTTGCCATGATCTTTTAAGTATAGTTTGTAATTTTCATGAATTCTGTTCTATCGCTATTATAAGCAGTGTAATGCAGTAGTGAAAAATATCTAAATAGTTTAATTCAGCTCCACAAGTTTGGCATTTTATGCTTTCATTATAATGTATAGTTTTACTATTCAACAGTAGATATGTAGTTTGTTCTAGCTCTATGCAACATACTGTACTGTAAAGTGACTAATGATGGATGCCATACACACCAACTTCTTTAATTTGCTCTAATATACTCCTTTTAATTAAGAGCTAATTATTTCCATTTGGTAGCTTACTGCAGTCTTCCTTCAATTATCATTTTTATAAAATTGTACTTAATGATGAAAGGCCTAGAAGACCCTGTACAAAGGGGAAGGAGGTGATAGAGAGGTAGAATGCCAGGCACAGAAGACAGAAGGAAAGAGTGCAGTTGAAAAATTGAAAGGGGGCAGGTGGGGCCCAAGTGGCACCAAAGTCCAAAACCCAGTTAATACTGCCCACATCACTGTAGGTGATAGCCTACAATATAGTACTCCCCCTAGTGGGCATCCCAACACACCCTTCCTTAAGAGAGAAAGTAGAAGTCAAATTCTTTGTGGAGTTGAGGCAGAAGGGTGGGAGGCCATCAGATGCACTGGACTTCACACCAGAGACGGGGAAATTGTTACTCAGTAACCAAGCATTGTCAATGGAAATGTACTGATTCCAACTAAAATTATATTAGCATTTTTATTTCTCAAGAAGTGGGTACATTATTTTATAGACAGTTACATTATTTTACAGGAACTGCCAGAGGTGAAAGGATTAATACTGTACATTTTTATTTACAACCACCTCTCTCATGAACACACAAACACTATCAATCCACAGCTAATCTACTTGAAGAGCAAATAATTCAGTTTGACACTTGGACCATTAAGAACTCTCTGATTGTTGTTCATCTTCATCTGTTGGTGACATCACATATACATGGTAAATATATTCCCCTGGGTTGTCTGCAACAGGTGTTGCCATAACAACTATATTGGAAGTTCCTGGAGGCAGTACTGGGACCGGAACTCTATACTGACCACTGGATGTTGGTACTATGATGACTTGTTTCCCATCATCCTGTGTCTGGATGGCAGTGACAGGGAAGTGCCACATCTTCTGCATGCCATCTTCTGAAACGAAAAAAAAAAAAAAAAAAAAAAAAAAAAAAAAAACACTAATGAATATTGTGGATAGATTTGCAGATACAGTACTGTTATTATTTTTGTAACTTGTTTTGAATAATAAATACCATTTCATGATAAAATAGGGAGGAATAACAAATACGGCTTCTAAGATGAAAATCACTGAAATTTTTTACGTCACTTCAAAGTGTGATTGCACAAACAAAAAGGTACATGGAACAAAGAACACATTACTACATAGTAGCAAGTACAAACACAATAATAATGCATGCAAGGGAAAATGCATAATGAAAGGTAACATACAGGGTAACAGACATAATGCACAGACAAAGAGAATGAATACACATAAAGCAAAATATGACATGAATGAGGAACATAAATATAAAAAAGTGAGGGGAGCTAGTCCTGGGATATGGTGCCCAAAGGCCCACTATATCAATAAACATGAGCACATATACAACAAACAACAATATGGTATCCTGACTCCATCACTATGGAGTGTGTGTGAATAAATGAAAATATGAATAAGGAATGTGAGAGTAGATCAAGGGATTGAACAACCAATAGCATGGAGAGTGAATGGGGAAAAACTGCATCTGAAAAGTCACAGTTTTCACTTGTACAATACAGTAATTTCCACATTAACCTACATTAATAATGCTTTACTCACCAGATGCAGCTTCCAACAAGGAAGCTTCAGAAATTGGACCAGATTGTGAGGCTTCCTTTTGTGCTTCACACTTATTGCCAGTAAAGCTCTCTCCAGTTGTACACTCTTCCATGCTATGTTCATGCAATGCATCACTTTCATTTGCATTGGAGGCATCTGTTTTTGGCATATCCTCTACAACAGTGCCTTCAGTAATTATGTCTTCTGGTAATATTTGATCTGCAGTGTAACTGTCTGGTAATACATTACTTTCAATGTCATCTTGTACACTTGGTGAACTTCCACTCAAATCATTTTTAGAAGGAGGAGAAGAAACACTGCTTACAATAATTTCACCACCTGGAGCAGGTAGGATTTGACTTACTCTTTCCACTGTGTTTTCATTATCTGATTCCACACTCTGGGAAGGGACATTATCAAGTTGAAGAGGGTCTTCTGTTAATTCACCACAATTCTCTTCAATTGTCTGCTCAATGATCTGTTCACTGTTTGACTGTGATGGTAAACTGCATTCCCAGGTGACTGTAACTTCATCAATTACAAATGAATTCCTGAAAAATAATCAAAAGTTATGAAAACTTACATCTGTACAGTACAACATCATCCAATTTTCTTTAATAGTATAATCTATCTATCTATTAATCCATCTCTAACACTGATCTCTCATTTCCTAAGGCAACCCATAACGGGATAGCTATAACAGTAGTTTCTTGGATCTCTGGTTTTCCCAATTCCAAGATTTCCACCTTGCACAAACAAACCCCCCTCATTCAATTAAGTTTCTCATCTTCATGCTATCTTTCATTCTTTTCATTGAACTGATTGTTTTTTTAAAGTATGCAAGTGTAAACTATATGCCAGAATACTGGAGGCATCTGGTGACAGGAATCTTTACAAAGCACCCAATTCTTCCACACCTTGCTAAGGAAGTACACCACAGATATCTTCTATACAATACAAAAATTAGTTCATCCTTACCGCCTTACAGGTTTACGTTTTTTTATACGAGTTTTCTTGACTTTCCTTCTGGATTCAAGAGGCATCTCATCTTCAGAACATTCTAGCATCTTCTTATTTTCTATTAAAAAACAAACAAACAATATTATAATTACATGAAGATTATAATAATAATGCTGTACTGTATTAGTTGGCTATATATATATAGACTTCTACAGATAATGATATATATTACAGTGATGCACCATGCTTAGTGACATTCATTGCACTGTTTCAAGTTTTGTAGCACCCTCTAATCATTCCTTGATCAGAATTTCGCACATACCATAGTCTTGTACAAAAATATGGAGAAATATAGGTACAGTATTTCAAACCACCCATCATGCTGCTGCATAGCATGTCTTGTGCAATAAGCTCAAGCAGACTTATATTATGCAAATCATCAGAAGTAAATTGAAGTAAATGTCCATTAAATATCATCTATGTCTTTTCATCATGAAAAAAGTTCTTTCTTATCTAATTTATGCTACTTAATTCAAATCAGCAGCTCATCCCTTATTCACACAGTAGATAAGAAGAGAAAACTACAGATAAAATTTCTTACCTTGTTCTTTGTGTGTTCTCCTCAGTAATTTTTTGCGTTTCTTATTGTGAGATCGGATTTTGCTCTTTTCTAGCCTCTTCTGCTTCACCTCCATAGCCTTCTCTGATTGCTTCATCTCCAAGCGTCTTTGCTTTGCCTCTTCTCTCTCTGCCTGCCGTGATGCCTTTCTGTCCTCCTCTGGATCATAGTCTAAAGGTGGAGACACAGAGTACAGTATGAGCTGCTACTCTAGTTGAGAAAACTGTGATACGAACAAGTATACTAATACAGTACCTGCAATGAGAAATTGGGATTAAAAATAAAAGGCCAAGTGTTTCAGGGATAAGAAAGGTTAAGCAAGACATACCTGACTCCTCATCAAAGATGGAGACATCAAATTGTGTTGAATCTCTAAGAGCACGGTCAACCAGCTCCCTGTTGATTCTTTCCTCCTTTTTGAACTTAGTCTTGAGTTCAGCTCGAGACCTCCATTTGATGAGTGCCTCCATCATTGAAAAGTCTGTACCTACAGTAGAAAGAGCCTTGTAGAACCGAGCTGTTTCCTTCAGGGTCCATTCACTTGATCGGGGTCTCTTCTTGCTCCATTTGCCGTAGTGCAAAGTGTCACTACTTTCCTCAACTATTTCAGCTTTACTTAAAATCTCATCTCGGTTTTTAGCAGCTGTGGTTTGAATCTTGATGCTCTGTTCGTCAACTATTATTTGACCATTTGGCCCAATTTTAACCCTTGGGGCAAATATATCTTCATTGGCTGGTATATCTCCATCTCCCTCATTTAAATTTTCTTCATCATTAGTATTTTTGTCTGCTATTTCTAGATCTACAGTATCTGGTGGAGTCTTCTGGCATGTATCAACATCTTCGCCATTTGCAAGACTGGAACCTGGTACTGGATCACTGGTATCAAGTCCTAAGTCTTCAATTCTTTGCTCCTCATTAACTTCTGATATGATACTCTCTGTCTCATTTTTACTGGAAATACTCAGCCTCTTTCTTGGGGTATCTATGCGCCCAGGCATTGGATTATTTGCTGGGTTCCAGAAGATGAGATCAAACATTGTCATCTTGCTTGGTTCTAGTCCTCCTCGTGATACCTTTTTCCTATACTCTTGTTTACGCTCCCTAAATAACTGCTTCTCTGTTCTTTCATCACTATCATCATCATATAACTTCTCAGTTTTTATCTCTGCCTTTAACTTCCTCCCAGACCTAGATAGTACAGGAAGCTTTTTTGAACTACTTTCTTTTGGTTGATTTTCTTTTCTTTTCTGCGAGGACTGTGATTTCTCTTCTTTATTGTCATTTTCTTTTTTAATATGTCTATGAGTGGCAGTGACCTTTATTGAATTTTCCTTGTCTCCTGAACTATCATCACTATTAACATTATCATGGTCTTGTTCCATTATTTTTTGCTTCAATTTTAATCTACCTAGTCCACTGTTCTCTCCCTCTTTCTCCTCGGCTATAGAGCTGCTTGTTTTTCGTTTCCTGGCTTCATTATTTTTTTTTTCAAATACTGTATGTGCTACTTGTTCAATGTTACCATTATTCACATCACGTTTACTCCCTGACACAAATTTGCTGGCAGTTTCTTTTTCATGAGAAAATTCAATAGTCACATCTTCATTGTTAGTATCTTTGTCACAGGTTATATTGGTGCTGTATTTGGTAGGAGGCTGGTCTGGTCTCAATGACGAACAGTGAGGTGATTCAAATTTCTCTAATTCTTGCTTGCGGGATTTGCCACATGGAACAATAGCCTTCTTTTCAAATTTTCCAATAATCGATAGAGTTTCAGAATTATGATCGCTTGCTTGAGTAGTACTCTCATTCTTTATAGTTTTTCTCTTGAATAAAGAAGGCATGGCTTTTATCTTTGATCTTCTTTTGCAACCATTTGTAGCAGAATTATTATCAGCAGTTGGAACACCAATACCTGTAACTGTATTTTCTTTGTTAATGTCTACCTTTGTATGATGTGCTGGATTGCAAGCTACCTGATCATAATGTTCTTTAGCTTGGTTGTTTGTCAAACTGAAGCTACTTATATTACTAGGTGAGTTTGGCCTTAATGTATCAGCTGATCTGCTCTTCTTTGGATCCTCACTGTAAGAATCTAGACATTCGATATCACTTTGAACTATTTCTACTTCTTCTACTGATGGTAATGACTGAGTATGATTGCTTTCCTGACTAGCATCTTCTTTCTTTACCATCTTTCTCTTGTTGATAAAAGAAGGCATAGCACGTATCTTTGATCTTCTTTTGCTGGTAATTGTAACAGAACTATTTTCTACATTCTCAGCACAAGACCTTTCTTTGACTCTGTCCTGAGTAACGTTTGATACAATCGCCCCAGCCATCTTGTCACAGTGTTCTTTAATAATCTCTATATCTGGTGTTTCTTTTATCATACATTTTCCAGATTTACCAGTATGTACTGTTTCAGTACATAATATATCATTAGACTCTTCCTCAACCACTATCACACTTTCTGTTGTTTTACTGCCATCAGCTAAATCTCTCTCCAACCCAGTTATCTTAGTTAGTGCAGGGGCTTCGATTTTATTCTGGCCACGGATAAAAGGTGTATCGCTGTTACAGGGTGATATGTTTTCTTCTACAATTACATCAGTAAAATTATTTCCCAAATTCAATTTGGCTTTAGAGTCAATTTCAATTTGTTTAATTTCATTTTCACATGTAGAGGTAACTGATGTCATGTTACAAGATTCAGTGCTTGCACTAGAAGTCTTGCCAAGGACACTGTTACTTGGCTGTGTGATTTTTCCCATTCCTCCAAAGTTTGGAGTAGCACGGATCTTCATTCGCCTCATGGTAACTGCCTGGAAAATACACCAGTTTTATGAACATCAATACAAGAGATGCTTAAATGTAGCCTATGCAATAGAGCACAAACTTGCACAATTAGAACAATACAGTGCACAGAACTTATAAAGCCAATCTATATACAATTTTGGTATAGCTTTATGAATGATGAAAAAAAAAAAGACCTTAAATTATTTTCCAAGTTGAAGAAAAACAAGCAAATTATAACATAGAACATAGAAGATATGTGTGAGGTAACGAACAACAGATTCAAGTCTGTAATTACTAGAGATGAACGTTTCAACAAACCAAGGATTGGTTAGATTAGGTTGGTTTGTCTGGTGACAGGAAAGGCTTAACTTTACACTCAATACACAATAAATCATCCACCAAATACAGATAAAGAAATGCAGCTTTTCTCTACATGAGTGCCTTAGTGGAGCCTCAGGCTAAGAGATGTGGTTAATCCGCAGCATTGTGTACAGCTACGTTATATTGCAAGTGTTGGGCAAAGATAATATTCAAGAAGGTGACTTAATATATTTTTCTTCTTTGCTTTGCCACATTATGAGTGATTTCAAATTCTATTTTCTTTTTTGGAATGCTTTGTTATGGAGATACTAGTGATGTTGCTGTACTTCTAAAATATAAATAAAAACTCATAGAGGATGTGGGAGGTGGGAATCCCCACATGGCAATTGTGTACATTTGTGCAGCCAAGTAACCCTGAAGGGACATCCATATGTTATCTGACCTTTGCGATGGAGGGATGTTCATGTCTCCCTTCTACATGGGACTGGTCTTCTCTTCAATACCTGTATTATACCAGGACTCTGTCAAGTAATCCTTGCTGAATGTTGCCTATATTATACACAGATATCCTGTGCACACATTCACTGTCCTATTTATAAAAACAACTGTATATATAGGCCTCCAAGCTTTAATGGTATTAGTCAAGCATTTGTCCATAATCACTCCCATTAATTTTTTTCTGTCAAATATACTTCTTAATACATGTACAGTCGGCAAAAAAAGTTTCGTTACCATCTCTAAAACAGTGTGATATAATGCTGGTATGCCTGACTGGTGAGTGTCGTACTTCCGCCACCCTCTGGCCTCCATAAGTCCATGCCCCTGGCCACTGCCCCTCAGTGTGTCATGGGCAGCCAAGTAGGAATGACGTTCTTTTAGCCAGTGCTATTTTTTCTGGGTATTTCACGGTTATTCTTGTTCTAAAATACTCAAACGCATTTCCTTATGTTTAAAAATGAATAGTTAAATAGTAAGAGTTCTTCAACACAAAATTTAATTTAAAATCAGCTAAACTTTTGATATAAGAAAGTTGACACTGTCGGGGCAATGATGATTCCCGTCCAGCATGTCCCGGATGACACGAGTCACAGCTACCCAGTCGGCGGAGTACCAACCCTACCGGGCTTACCCATGTTAAAATTAACGTAGGGGTGGTAACGAAACTTCTTTTGCTGACTGTACATCATTTTCTGGTAAATATTGAAAGAATTACCGTTATTGAGTACGGTTTTTCTACCTTTACTACTCACTTATTTAGACCATTCTAAGACTATTTTCTTCTATGGAATTTCCTCCACAAATGCCCCATTTCCAAGATAGGGCATATTCAAATGGGGCATTTTGAAATTAGCCTGACCTTACCTGACCTGACCTAACCTAACCTAGACCGCATCAGACTACCGGGACCTAACCTGGGCAGACTACCAGGACCTAACCTGGGCAAACTACCAGGAAATAACCGTGGTAAAGTACAGGAAATCACCGGGGCAAAATACTGGGACCTAGCCAGATCTGGCAACACTGCTACAATACGGTAATTCTTTCAATAAATACCCATTTTCTTATTGGATATTTCCGTCGCAAATGCATTAACATGAACAGTCGGTTCCAGTATAATAATATCAATTCAAGATGGCCGCCAAATGTTTACATCCAGGCCCCGTATTTTGCTAAGGTTAGGTCTCAGTAGTTTGCCGTGGTCCTGATTAGGTTAGGTTAGGTCTACCTAATTCTATTTAATGCGTTGTAGTGTGTTTCAGACGAATCTAGTTCAAATATGGCGAAAATGAGGTGTTTTCAGAGATTGAGTTGGGGGAGTGATATCTCCCAAAACATTAATTTGCGATGGTTGTGAGCAATAAATTAGTTAAAAACACACTATAAAACATTGCATTCTGAAAACCTTGAGTCGAAAACAGATTATGGACAAACGCTTGACTATAACCGCTTTAATAAATAAACCTTAGTGGATAATCATTCAACAATACAAATTATATACATAGATATTACTGTATATGATGTAGGATATGCAGTATACAGCATAACAAACCAGAAATATACTGTAGGCCTATATTGGTCATTGTTGGGGGGGGAGGTGGGTATTGTATGTCACATAGTAAAGCTTTACCAGAAACCATTAATGACCTCTCTAATTCCTTCATGATAAATACAGCTATTCTAGATCTGTAACGTTAGATAAAATCAATAAAGCAATGCAGGTGAAACTCATGTTAAGACTGATCTACTTGAAATTAAATCAGTCCATGTTGGGGGTTCACTGTTAATACTTACGAGTGAGGTGAGGTCAGGTCATTTTTGACACCCTCTAAATTAGTGTTCTATTCCTTCCAAAAAGCTATGCTATTATTATCATCTGAAAGATCTTCTCTCATTTCATATCTTTATATACACCTTACGTTAATCTGTATCTATATATGCATTTGTAGTCCTATCCTATTCAATGTTTTAGCGAATGGTGATAACTTAATATTTACACAATACACCGGAATAAATATAATAAAAATGTCACTAATTTGTAGTCACAGGATGCTTGTATCAGTCACAAATAGTGGTAGAATACTCCCAATAACTCACCAATAAAGAAGTAACGGTGACAATACAACACGTGATGTAATAATACCAACAATATAATTACCACATCACCAGACAGACAACTACTTCACAACACACATATATCTCAACGACTGTACAACTCGTCTCACTAACATCTCGGCCTCAATAGTCAATACACACACATATATATTTATCTCAACAACTGTACAACTCGTCTGACTACTAACATCTCAGCCTCAATACACACATATAAATTTCAACAACTGTACAACTCGTCTTATTACTACTAACATCTCGGCCTCAATACACACATATTTATTTCAACAACTGTACAACTCGTCTTATTACTACTAACATCTCGGCCTCAATACATACACATATTTATTTCAACTGTACAACTCGTCTCCCTAACTACAGCACCAGCAGCAGTCCACATCACATTGAACACACACATATTTATTTCAACAACTGTACAACTCGTCTTATTACTACTGTACTAACATCTCGGCCTCAATACACACACATTTATTTCAACAACTGTACAGCTCGTCTCACTACTAACATGTCTGCCTCAATACACACGTATTTATTTCAACAACTGTACAACTCGTCTCACTACTAACACCTCGGCCTTAATACACACATTATATGAATTTAGTTAACTATAGAAGGCATGTAACTTTTATTCCCGTTCTTGGCAGCTTATGTTTTATTAGTATTCTTTTAGAGAACCAAAGATGCAGTTAGATACTTTTATTTTGTATTGTATAGGATAAAATGGATTCTCTCTCGCTCAATTAATGTCGAAATAAATAATATATTCCATGTCCTTACCCTAGCCTTTGCGGAAACTAGTGTTTATACATGTATGTATAGTGTATATTTCTCAAGCAATTCACGTGTCAGGCTGTACGTTACTCATGATTGTTGTGCCATGTATGTATGACACTGCAACGTCTCTAGGTGGTTACTACCTGGGGATGCACCAAACTCACAAGGGGTTACACTGGGTTTATTGGATATGTCTATACAGGTGTGTTGTATTTGGTACACTCTCTCTCTGGACTCCAGGGAGCCTGGGTAAAGGTAAGTATGGATAGCGAGCACTTGAGTTAGGCTGGGCTGCAGGAGCTGGGCAGCTGGGCAAGTACGGTTGCAGTGGTTAGGTGCTACAGCAGGCAGGTATGTACAGTTGAGCAAGTAGAAAGTGCAAGTAAAATATGATTATATTTGGCCACATCTGGTTACCACTCAATATTTCAATCAGTCACGTTCCACTTTACATTGGCTCTGGAGTCTTAGTGATTCATTGATAAAAATACCAGGGTTTACTACAAATGAACTGAAAGATATTGCTATATACACTCAAATTTTTCTTGCACTTTCTACTTGCTCAACTGTACACTGCGGGTGGCAGGTAGTAGCAGCAGGAAGGCAGCATCAGCCAGGTGAGCAGCAGGCAGGTAGTGGTGAGCAGCTAGTAGGCAGCAGGCTGGACTGGAGAGCAGTGGGCAGGAGCGGGCAGGCAGGTGTGTCCAGGAGGGCTGCTGGCGGTGAGTGACCTTTTGAGCTTGGTCCAGGCTCCTTTTATACCGTCCGGAGTGGGGTGAGGCTGCGCACGCAGGTGTGACTGGCTTCGACAGGTGAAGGCCGAGATGTGCAAGTTGTATATGCTATAGAGTGCTCGCTATCCACTACAACACGAAGTAATTCATTTACTAGCAAAGAGAAACGAATAGGCATTAAGGATAATTAAAGAAGATTTTTGACATTTTCTTTATTTGATGTAAATTGTTACCACAACAAAATTCATGGGAAATGGAGTAAATTATTACAACATATAAATCAGATACAGAACAATTCTGTATAGGCTAAACAAACCTTTCCACGAGTCACTGTAAGGCGGGGTTCCCACTAGCCCGTCACCGTCAATGACGTCACAAACACGATGGCCGTTCGCTTTGGAGGAGATGAGCTCCGTCACGTGGGCGACAGTGTGACTGCATCCCGTCATTAGTCCCTTACCAAATCAAGATAGACAGGAAAGATCTCCTCATCATTGCTTCTCTACTGCTTTTTGATGAAGCAGAATACCGCCCAGCTAGGCCAACAAGACAAGGAGGAGGCCGAGAATAGAACACTGGATTCTCATGGAGGCAGAGAAGAGAGAGCTGATGTGAACACCTTCCATGAAACCTACCACATGACCCCAGACACTTTCGAGTAAATTCTGCAGATAGTTGGTCCTCTTATAGAAAAACAAGCCACGATGTTTAGGGGTCAGCCTGTCGGTGTACCATGAGCTGCGCAGCCGAGATGCGCGGTACTGCGATGATGTGCGGTGTCGTCACATTTCCAGGTTCACCGAACAAAAGTTTTCACATCACATGAATGCACACACATTACGCAAATACATGTAAATATTTATTTCAGTAATATGATCTCATTTCTTTTTATGTATGCAAATGATTAAAATTCATATTTTCATAATATCCAAGATATCCAACACCTTCGACAGTGGTCAACATCACCACCATCTCTTCGTCAAAAGATGAAATTATTTATCTTTTGACGGTGGCCATCGGCATGACGAGCGGGGGCACACAGCAAGAGGAATACCCTTGGTTCCCATTACAGCCGACGTCCATGACGTCACTGACGGTGACGGGCTAGTGGGAACCCCGCCTAAGTAGATTATAATTCAACCCAAACAGTTGTTGTTGTTGATGTTCTCACGGGGCAGAATGGCCTCCTGCCCCACAGACCCCCGGTACGCTCTGGTCGCAGTGAAAACACAAATTAAAATAAAGGAGGGGCTGGCCCTATATGCCTGGGCTACCGAAGCACATCTCAGGGACTATAGAGGGGGAGGGAGTTTAGACTGCTGCATGCAAAGGGATAATGCACTCCATGTGCTGGTGGTCCACACAGCAGTGGAAAAAAAAAAAAAAGTAGTTGATGACAGGTGCAATTTTCTTATCATTAGATAATTTACCTTGTAGTACAAAAGCAAAACAGACACACGTTAGCCTTAAAATACAGTAAACCATCAACGACAACACCCTGCATGTTAAACAAGTGCTTTGGCTAAAGGGATGACACTATATGTCACAGGAGTCTTCTATGATTTTGAGAAAAAAATCAACACAACTCATATACTGGTATACACAATTCATAGCCTTCCACACAAAACAACTTTTATGTTCACCGATTTACTGTATCGTTTATATTAAAGTACCAATGCTATATAGTATAAGAAATGCATGCATTCAAATATTCCCATAATGCAGCATCATATAATAGTTCATCAACAGTTGTAAAAAAAAGGTCATACCATAATATACTGTACCATATAAGAAATCGTGCAATACAATATATGAGACAATACCGGAAATCCATTTACAATAATTATTTTCCAAATGCTACCAAACTCAAATTTCCAGTTTATCACTTGCTTTTCCAGTACTATACTTGTACAAATACCACCTGTAAAAACTAAAGGATGCGATAATGTTAGTTCTCTGGAATATGGTAGATTGATACAGTTGGTTTGCCCCTTTACTCTCGTACAAGATTTTTTTTTTTTTTTTGAGACAATGGGAACTAGCACCAAGGCCAGAGGGCATGAAGGCAAGCATACGGGTGGTAGAATGAAATTAGGCAGTGTAAGAGGTACACCAAGAAAGAAACTCGACCAATCTACCAGATTCCACGAAAAACTGAACTTAAACTTTACAAATTTGGTAACTGATGATTACCTTCATAAGTCCATTTTCTGGCTACCGTATCTATTTAAATAAACAGTACCTAAATATTAGCTACCTTATATTTGTGCAAGGTAAATAAATGGTATACTTGGTGTTCCCATAAAACAGGGAGAGAATATATCCTCTGGGACTTCATAAATCAGGTCATGCACAGAAAAACAAATAATTTTACTGAAATGTATGTTTCTCTTATGACCTCTTACCCATAGTTTATGCAGACCTATATACAGTCAAGGACAATAATTTCGTCTAGCAATCTATGTGCTTAGATAATTAAGAGGGCTTAAAGCTTACACAATACAATTGCAATATTTACATGAATGGTTTTGAGTTACTGAATAGGAAGAGAGACATATGATTTGTCCAAGCCTACACTACTTTACGTTACTATTTGCCCTAAACAGGGATACAAATTTTTATAGAAATCCTGTTGCCACTGTCCCCAGTATCTCCAGAACCAGGCCATCTACAGTGTTGCACTAACTCCCATGATATTTGGCTTACTGTATGTACAGTCGGCAAAAAAAGTTTCGTTACCACCCCTACGTTAATTTTAACATGGGTAAGCCTGGTAGGGTTGGTACTCCACCCACTGGGCAGCTGTGACTCGTGTCATCCGGGACATGCTGGACGGGAATCGTCATTGCCCCGGCAGTGTCAACTCTTTTATATCAAAAGTTTAGCTGATTTTAAATTAAATTTTTAGTGTTGAAGAACTCTTACTATTTAACTATTCATTATTAAACATAAGGAAATGCGTTTGAGTATTTTATAACAAGAATAACCGTGAAATACCCAGAAATAATAGCACTGGATGAAATTACGTCATTCCTACTTGGCTGCCCATGACACACTGAGGGGCATTGGCCAGGGGCACGGACTATTATGGAGGCCGGAGGGTGGCGGAGGTACGATACTCACCAGTCAAGTGTACCAACATTACATCACACTGTTTTAGGGATGGTAACGAAACTTTTTTTGCCGACTGTACAGCCCCTTGTCCATAAACATCAGCACAAACAACAGGCCTATAGCCCCCGTAAGGGAAGTATTGCCTGCGGTGATGTGGGCAGTACTTTAAGGGTTATGGCGTCCCTTCGGCCCCAGCCAATCCTTTTCAGTTCTTCAACTATCCCTCCGTTCCTTTTCTTTCCTTCGTACTTGCTGTCCCACCTCTCTATCACCCCTTCCCACTGGTGAGGGCTGGTTCTATCCAGAAATGAGGAATTTGGCATCCTCTACCATACCCTGGCCTGTTCTGTCTGTCTCTCTTACTATTTCTCATTCCTTCTGGGTAGCTGACGAGATCGCCCGATTGGGTGGCACAACAAGGAAGACTACAGACGGTGGGAATGTTGGCTCGGGGGTACATACCCGTGAACCAGCAGTCCCCTCGTCTGTTGCCTTCGAAGAAACAGATCTCACTATCACCCTGACTCCCATTTGAGGGTCCGAGCATCTGTGCGGCTTCGGTCAACCAGACTCGGGACTGCTCGGCCAGACAGTCTGGGGAACTACAACAACAACAACAGGCCTATAGCAAATGTCCATCCAGATCAATGGTCTCTCTGCAGCCATGCTAGGCTATAAATATGAAAACTATAAAAGTATTACCGACTTCTACTGGATGTTAACCTATAAAGCCATCACAAATACTGTACAGTATAGTGAGCTCCGTGAACAGATGGTAACCAGGTGATAAACAGTATTAGTGATTCCCTATAGGTAAAGAGATCGAGTCTAATTTTACTTCACACATCTTTTCGTATTCTTACAGTCTCTAACCCTTCATAAAAATACTTGTTGCCAGTATCCAGTGCCACCTCTTCCTCTCTCACGGTCCAACCAATCCACCATATCAGTAAAATCAGATGATGGTGGTCTTCCATCACCCTCTGGCAAAACCATCTGCTTAATTTTCCGAATCTTTCTCAGCCGTTCTAACCAATTGGTGGCATATGGGTTGTGAGGTGGACGCCTGAGTGATTCCCACACAGTTGAAGCAAGCTGAAGAAGAGAGGTGTAATTCTATTATTAATCATCAACATCAAGACACCAATTCCTTTTTTTTTCAAGGGATGAGGGTTCAAGGGATATGGATGAAAATCTGCAAAATATCACAGCTCTACTGTACAGGTATAAGAGTTGTGTCACTCCTTAACATAAACTTCAATGGTCATCTAAGTACTGTATATCCCCTCCAGATACTGTACTGTGTATATGTAAAAAAAAACAATTATGACTCACATCAGCATGAAGAGCTAGCTGTCGCACTAGAGTGGGCAAGTTGGCATCAGAAACCAATCTAGGAGAGCCTCCACCACAAACGAATTCCTGAAGCTCTGGACGACATAGCAATCCAACACTATTGGTGGAGTGATCCACTTGGACTATTTCTACAACTGTGTGGTTGAACTGGCCCTGTAGGTTAGGATGAGATAGGTTAACTTGAACCCATTAACTAATATTTCCACTACTCTGCTTGACTAAATATATAGTTTCCTAAAATCTTTAATATAATATTTTCATTTTTGTCTTCCTGATCCCCAGAAATAGTCAAGTGCAGTATGTTGAATCTTATCAGGTTATAGACAAAATGTGAATTTGTGGTAAGAGTTAAGCTGTCCTTCTTTAGGCTAGAAATACGAGATGCACACACAGTATCTTCTGATTAAATATATCAATCAATATACTGCACCTATAATTAATATATCATTATTAACAGCTTCAAAACTACATTTTTTCTTCTTACCTTAATGGTACTGAGGTTATATGGCTTGCCACTCTCATTGTACACGATAGTTACATAGTTGTTACCAATATGCAGCTTTCTTCCATTGAAATTTGTGTCAGACTCCTTGGTTGGTATCAAAGTAGCAACATGGAACACAACCTACAATAAGAAAGTAAATTGATACAGTATATGCTAGCTTCTAAGCTATTTAAATGTGAGATATGTGCAAGCAAGAGTTATAGTTACCGTAATATAAACAAAACAAATTAACTTCTTCTGCATATTGATTTTCTATAATGATTTTGCTTTGGCTACCTGCATAATATCATCATGCCATATGTAGACCAGCTTGCCATCATTGCCCTTGGTGTCAAGTCCGCCTAAGAATACTTCATCTTCTGACACCGAGTCCAGTTCCAATACTGACCCTAACCCCTGAATAGAAGAAAATCAAATTAATAATAACAGAGAAAGCCTAAATTTGTTGTGTATTTTTTCACAAAGTTAGAAATGTTAACAAGTCACTTACTTGAAGAAAGATCATATATCTAAGTGAGCCATACTCATTGCTCAGGATCTCTCGCTCTGTAGTTTGTCCAGGTCCTACATAGAGTACGCCAATCTTGTGTGTTTCTTGAGCTCGAATCAGATCCAGAACACCCAAGGCCCGTTGCACCTCTGGCTGATGGGTTGGCACTAGGTACGGCCGTTCAGCGGCACTTATGGGTCCCCCTTTATAGAACAACTGCAGGAACACAAAGCTGAAATATAAAACTGTGAGACACCAAATCTAATGAGTAATTATGGTAAGAGTATCTACAGTATATCTCTTGAGAAAAGGAGATCAGCTGTAAAATAACCTTACTCCTCATTTTTTCATGCAATATACACATGACCAACTTTCCACTACCTTCACACTATTACCTCCTCATTCCCTGTACCCTGTCATTCCTATCCTTATATTTCACTGCCAACTATAAGAGAAATATGGGCAAGTCAATGCCATCACATGTATGATGCTAACAAGTACAAATGAACATTCAATGGACATACAGGGTGGAGTGCTGGGTAGCCACTTCACTGCTCTTACCTGGGTGTAGTGCAAATCCTAGTTGTTTCTTTTTGTGAGTTACTTTTCTTTATTGTACCAATTAGTCCTTTATGGTATTTCCGGGAAGCAGGACTCATGTCAGAGATCGTGTGGCCTCTGTCTCGACGCATGGGGCGAGGGGAGCCATCATCTTCACCTTCTGTTGTTCCTCCCACCTTGCAACCAACTGAGGAGATACTGCTATTGCTCCCTTCACTTTTCTGCAAATAAAATTTAAAACAAATAGCACACAAACCACCACAATAATGTTTTGTATCTCAAACAAATAATATGTAGGTAGTTTGTATAATGATACCCATATTTTTGTGGGGTCATATAGGTACAGCAAGGCAACATGACAACTAGCCTACATGTATTCCCTTTCCTCATGATTCAGATGTTGCCTTAATGATACTGCTGTTGATATATACATTATATGGAGGCCATTGTAATGATGAAGGTCAGAAATGCCTAGTTTAATATAATCAGCTATCACAGAAAGATACTACTGAATGTCACAATGCCATAATAGGATGGCTGGCCTAACCTGACCAGATGTAGACCACACTGTGTGAGCTTCCAGATGGGCTTTTTAAAGCAGCAGGGCATACTGTAAATGGGGCAGAGACAGACAGCCCTCTCTTTCCCTGATTCTACACCTCACTGACAACATCAGTGAGGTTTGACAAAAATAATCATTCCTGAATATACCCATTTACCCATAAATATATAATCACCTTCATTCCCTTTTTTCAAGGGTTGGGGAGGCTCTAGCACTAGTGCAGTACCCCGGACAGGCAAGAGGTAAAAAAAAATGTTAACTGGCTGCAGAAAAAATGAAATTGGCATCAGGGTGAACAAGGTATATATGAAACACAAGATAACAAAAAGAGAGGTATATATACCATTTGTAGGGCAGAAGTGTGTCTGATGCGAGTGGAAGAAACAGGAGGAGGAGAAGTGGAACCAAGGCTGCCTCCACCCAGCATAGGTTCAAACCTGTCATGAGTAACAGTATAATGCATTATCATCAAAATATACATTTATAAACAAAACATAATCTACCAGTGCAATAACATATGGCATGTGATGCTTGCAGCCTTGTATAACATGGAAAGCATTTCATAATTTCATTAGCTATACAGTACAACTAGAAGAACACAAGAGCTAAGTATGAAAGAAAATATACAGTACAAGTACATGTAGGGATATGTAATAAGGTTGGTATATTTAAGTACAGTAGATAGGTAGATCCCGAAAGTATCAGAGCATAATATGCATGAAAAACTTGGGATCACAGTATGAAGGTCACTGAAATATTAGTATCCAATGTTTCACACGAGCAACATTTTTTGGAAGGCATTGGACCCCCTGCACATTGATACTTTGGGGATCTAGTGTACATGTGTTTAAGTAGGTATACAAGAAGGTCATCATCATCAGTGGACATTTCACCATACACACAACCTTGTACAGTATATGCAAGTGAATAACATACAAACCTTGGTCTACGCCTGGCTTGACGTGAGGCAGGTGTTGATGAGGACTGATCAGAAGGTGCTGGGGACACACTTGGGGTGGAAATAGGAGTCTTGTGTTCCTCTTCTGGCGTGGAGTGATGAAGGTGTAGGGGCTGCATAACATTCTCTTCTCTGGCTCCTGGCCTTGCTCCTCCTACAACAACTCCTTCACTCATCTCAGGACTAGAATGGCATCGCTGAACTGGCACTCTTGGGTCTTCTGGGTTTTCTCCTGTTCACAATGTAATTTTTAACTCCTAGTTTACTATTACTGGTGTCAGACAAGTGCAAATGCTTCATAAATAAAACAATAGTCATATGAACACAATAAAGTGGTGTATGTGCAGGATGCTGAGTCAAAACAATTTGATTAGAGGTTGGTTGCTGCTTCCCTCTTCCTTCTGGTCTGTTCCCTTTATAACAGCACTCCCCACTTCTTCCACCTTTGGATGTGGGTGGAGGATCTCCTCCTCCAGGAAGCTTAGGTAAACAACTGCTATGGGACATGTAATTACAGTCCAGCAATGAACTATTATTTCCCTGTAATACTGTAGTTGGAATAGCAATATAATAGCACATAATTTTGTACACTACACTACTTTATTGTAAGCAGCAGCACAACATTTGTTTCTTTTATGGGAAAAGAATGTGTGGCTTATTAAGGTGTAAATATAGTATGGTAATTCTAAAAAGAAAGGTAAAAGACTAAAAGAATAAACTATGACGCAACTGATTAATGAATTTTAGTATTTTTTTACCAATGTGTTATTACGGTACCTGAAGTGCTGATACTAGTGAGGGGAGAGCTGCCTCGGGTATCTTCACTAGGGTCAGTGGTGTTAATTCTTGGGTCTGAGGAGGTATGTGATGGTGCTCCACTACTGCCAGAGTCCCCTCGCTGAGACCCAGGATCAGAGTCCTGGGTGCGGTCTGATGCACCAGAAAATGCCCGAGGTCTCATCTCATCACCACTTTCACAGAAGTGGTCATGAAACATCTGAATGGGTAGGTACCATAGCAACAGAGTATCAGTGACATGAATATTTGCACATGATGTGTCATGTGTGCCAGTAAATAACTCTGCTGGATACTGTGTTTATTTCTCCCTTAATAATAAGGCTTATTGTTTAGCCAATATCATCTTTAAATTAAAATGAAGGCCATGTTCTTCCTCAGTAGTTGTGGGCTGCTCAGCCAGAGAGTTAGAGGAATTCAACAATACCATCATTATCTCTGGGCATTGTTAACAATAACAACTTTTATGAAGATTTTTTTCATTTTAGCTTACCCCTTCATAGTAGATATGTTATCAAAGAAGCAACAGATAGGTCAGTCAACAGCTAAGCCCTACATAATAAAAATGTTATCAAAGAAACAATACTCGTAGGTTAGTCAGTCACAGCAATCATAACAATAAACATAAAGTAACAAAAAAACGGACTCCAAGCAGTGACCTCACCCTTCTACACTGAATCTCATGGACATGTCAGGGATATCAAATACACCTTACAGAGTAACTGATGTACTGTATTTTTATGTAGAGTATTCTTACCTCACTCCTGTCAGGTAGGTCCTTGCAATAAGGATTTTCAGATGTGTTTCCTTCCCCAGACTCTTGGGATGGCAGAGGGGAGAACAGGATAGCAAGATCATCAACATTTAATTTCATACCTGGGCCAACCATCTGTTCATTCAGGAGTCGCATCATCCAGGCCACATTGCCTGAAGGATTAAGGAATTGCTTCATTACAATATTTTGCCTTAACGTACTGAGCAACAAATCACATACTGTACTTGAGATATTTGGGTAGTGATGACCCATACAGTATACTGCACTGTACAATATAAAATATACTCTGTATTAATATTGTAATCTGTGTTAATAGTATCCTCGTATATAAAACAAGATATCCATTCACCTGTAGGTGCTCTGATGTATATTTCAGCCCAGCCTTGGCACCAGCAGGCACATAGATAAGGTGGGCTTTGATTTTCAGCAGCTGCAGCAGCAGCAGCAGCTGCTGCAGCAGAGGCATCAACAAATTCATCATCAGGTAGTGGACTTGAGTCCAAACTGCTGCTGAATGGTAGTCGGTCCATAGTAGAACTTCCTCCAATGCCGTTCCAGTTCACTACACCATCTAGTGTCAAAGGTTTCATGTTAGTATTGTTTTCTTATTGAAATGAGAAGGAACAGAACTACAACTGAAGTAGAATAATTGTTAGCAAGGCATATAACTGTAACAGAGAGGCAAAAACTTACCAAAGTAGTACTTATACATTCAAATATTATTATCCTTGTTGATCCAGTATAGTATTATATCTAAACTGTGAACAGAGAATGTCTGCTACCCTGGAATGCCTCCTTTTACTTGCAAATGTTGTTGTTGTGTTCTCCTAATGTTACATACAAGTTTCACTGCAGTACTTTTTTACTTTCATTATAATATAATCTTTATGACAGCTTGAGGAACTTCAACAACAACTGTGAAAAATTATCAACCATCAAAAGTGCATTTACATCAACATTTGGTTTTTTTTGCTTATATAAGTTAGAAATAGTCACTGCCCAGCCAATGGCTACAGGAATAGATATATTTTGAGGTTATGATAAAAAAAATTGGTTATGCAAAAACCCAAATCTCTGACTACCTACCTTGGTCACCAAGTGATGTAAGGGTATCATTGTCCCTCACAACACTTCTCATATGAAGATCATCTTTGCTCTGGGGCTTATACTTTGCCTGAAAGTAAAGCGATAAGAATGCTTAAAGCTTACAAGATCCAACCAACATTTCATGTATGGTACAGTAATGAAAAAAGTTTTACTACTATATTTATTGACACCTAAGTGTATACTGTACAGCCAAATTCAACAGTACTGTCCTTTCCTCCATCTCATGGGAAACACTGAGATGCTTACTGTTGTAAAAACACAATGATTTAAATATCTGAGTAGTCAAGCCAAAGCTAATGTCAGTCAAGACACAATGAATCCCAAATTTCAGGAGAGCACACAAGATGCACAATAATTTTGCTTATAACTGTGCAAATTGTATATTTAATTCCTGTACACCATTATACACCCAAAAACATTGTACAATAGATGGTATTACCTCATGTGATATGGTGCGATGAAGCTCAGACCGATGCCGTCTACGACTGGCACTGGGGCTATTCGGTGACATGGGCTCAGATGAACAATATTCTATAAGGAAATGAAAACATTAGCTCCATTAGCCTTCCAGCTGTAACACCAGCATGAAACAAAGATGTTGTATATCCTGGTTTCCAGAAAGGTCCTACTTTCACCAGAGGATGTGATTTAGGCAATAGGCAATGATGAACCTTCCAACACATCACTTACAGTACTATATATCTATAAAATATATCTAATACAAATCATATCTTATTTTTCTTTTTCCAATAATATA
This sequence comes from Petrolisthes cinctipes, assembly GCA_033782935.1. Taxonomy (NCBI): domain Eukaryota; kingdom Metazoa; phylum Arthropoda; class Malacostraca; order Decapoda; family Porcellanidae; genus Petrolisthes; species Petrolisthes cinctipes. The sequence goes on from JAWQEG010004435.1 coordinate 38,585, forward strand.
TTCATTTAAGGCCAAGCAGTGGCCAGTACTGAACTCCTTTACAGACAGATGGCAAGAGCAAAAAACCATTGTGACAATATACTGTAGTGCTAAACCACAAATTAAGAAAAAGAAATAAAGAATAAGAATAGTAGAATAATTGAGCTGCCTTACCATCAGTCTTCTCAATGCACTGCTGAAAACATTTGTCACAGAGACCATTGCGTAGAGGCCTTTGAGAGCAGCCAGAGGTAGTGATGGTAATTATCTTGTCGCCCCATATCCACGTCTGTTGTTGACCATCCTCCAAAAGCATGTCACATACTTTCCCCCTATGCAATGAACAGTGTGAGATGCAAAATAATTGTTCACACTAATGGTATACAGTACCAACTTCCTCACACTTACATATACAAACTAGAGTACAGTACTGTACTTCCTTCCATGATTACATAATATTCTGCTTTTAGATACAGATAGAGACATAATATGGCTCAATGGGTTCACAAAATTGTGAACTAGAGCTAAAGCAATATCAAACAGCCAAAGTTGTCCCCACTAAACTTTAATTTATACATTAGTTTATATAGATTTCTTGTATTCTATAACAGTCTATAACAAAAAAAGAAATACAGTGTAATGTGACATAAGGCACTGCTGAGTCATGGCTGCTGAGCCTTGAGGACCTAGTATTGAAGTGAAAAGTATAGTAACTTTGACCAGAATTAGTTATTACAACATATTATAGTAATGAAAAGAGGAATAAATACAATATGTGACAGAACCAATAGCTTAGGCCCCATGTCTTTTGCAATATGCTTTCACCAGTAGCACCCTGTAAACCCTGTACTGTACTATATAACTGAATGGTACTGTGAAAGAAAGAGGATAAACCCAATAAATATCAATCAAATTATTAATTAGTACTATACAACATAATTTTAAAATCTAAGTGTATAACACCTAATACACTACAACAACATACCATTAAAAAGCTACAGATTCCTCTCACCTCTTAGCATGAGGTCCACATGAGGAAAAGGTGTATCGAGACATCAGGTCAATGCAGGTATCCCGTAGGTCGTTGTGGAATTGTATCATCTCCACGTCAACTCTAGTTCGCAACTGGGTAATGATAAATTGAGTTTATTTGCAAACAAACCTCCTTTATTAAAGCAGTAACCAAAGAAAAATTTGATAAGAAAAGAGAGGAATAATAAAAGTATTTAATGTATACATTATTCATAATATAGTCATATAACATCCTCTAACAAATATACAGTTAAACCTCGATCTAACGGACCCCGATGCAACGGATTTCAGATGCAACGGACACAATCCGCTGGAGAAATTTTTTAAAAATTTGTCTGAATTTTGGGTCCAAATGTTTAAAACTCCTGCCCGGGTGAAACGTACCGAGACCGCTACTTGAGTTTTTGTCCGCTTGGCGGCGCGGGTTTTGTTTACAAGCGTGGGTTCGACTGGTTGTGTTTCGCTACATCTCTCTTGTTTTCATTATATTTTGAGGTGTTGCATTATTTGTTTGGTCCTCTGTGTTCTACATTATCACTATGGCACCTATAGAGAAAAGAAAGCGTGTGAATCTGAGCATTGCTGATAAATTAGAACTTATTAAGAAGTTAGAAGCTGTTGTTTCTGTGTCTCGTGTCCATTATATTTTTTACATTATACAGTAGGTACATTATTTACACATCATTACATACCTATTTATGTACATATATATCTGTATTTTGTGTTAATTTTTGTACATACACCTTTTTTTTTTAATTTCGTACCCCCCCCCCCTAAAAATTCTTCGCTGTAACGGACTATCGGCTTTAATGGACACCCTCTCCCCCCTATTAGTCCGTTAAATCGACGTTCAACTGTAAGTTAATGGAGAAGAAATTTTCACAGCTGGAAATAAAGATCTAATCTCAGGCTCTTTTCCATAATATAATATTGGGCTATTTTAGTACTACTTTTTAGGTGGGTTTGAGCAATCCAGTGAGATTGAATGAGTCAAAGAAACACACTAGGATTAGTTTGGAGTATGAGCTAACTATTAACAGTATGAACAACCCCACTTCCTCTATATGTAGAGATGCAACAGTAGAGGATTCAATGAGATCAACCATATACTTGTCGACATCTGCAAGAGGATCTTTCAGAACTGTAGGGTCTATAGGAGTGTAGAGTTCTTTTCAAGTCAGTTTGTCTTTGTTGAGGACTGGTATGGTAAGCTACTAGAAGAATAGGGAGAGAAGCAATACATTTAAAATTGGCATCAGAAAAGAATAAATGAGAAGAGTAAACTCACCTGGTCGCTGGTGCAGGCACTAGCACTTCGTCTTCGAGTGGCAGCCTCTTCATTAGTCATGATGAGGCTTAAATTCTGGAAAAAATACATGGTATATACAAGAGGAACTTTCATATAGGAAAACTATATCTATAGTTTTAGACAGAATTTGAATTAAACAGAAAGAAAGAAGACAACTCTAGGCCTAGAAAACCCTGTAGGATGAAGGGGAAGGTGACAGAGAGGTGGGACAGCAAGCACGAAAGAAACAGATGGAAAGGAGGGACAATTGAAGTGAAAGGGAGTGGCTTATTTGATATAATACAAATGAAGACTAAAAGAAAAGAATATTTATGAACCCTCCCTTTCAACTCCTGATTCCCATTACTGCACCATAATGAGAATTAACCTTGGCAGCAAGTTTGTACCATTGTTACCCAATCCATCGGTAATTTTAAAGCTACTTATAGTTTTCCCAACTTTACCAAATCTCTCCAAACTTACCTCGTGTATGTATAACACAAATGCAACCCAAGAGCAATGCTCACCTTAGATATGAAGGGCACAAAGGCTCGACGGAAGGGGAGGCGACATTTGAGGAACCACATGGCGATGACGTGGTATGCCAGGGAGACAATGTAGTGATTGAACTTGAAGGGATTGGTGTATGGAATGGCAATAGCAAAGACAGACATATATTGCTCTGAAGTGAAGTTGGCATAAACCTTAGGCAAGTGAAGCAGAGCTGGAGAGCAAGGGGGCATAACATAATGTAAGTAACATATGCATCACAAAGTGATTTATATAGATTGTTGGATGAATAAAATATTATGATAAAATAATTTTATTATCAGACCAATACTGCCCTTTCAGTGAAAAGGTTTCATAACAAGATTATAGGTGCTTTCAAACTGTATGATTGGGTATCCAGTAAAGGCTTACAAGACACTAAACAGTAAGGCCAAGTTATAGGTAATCTGTACCAGTGGTTAAAAATTCTATCAAGTAGCAACTTACTTGAGAGAAACTCTAAGATAGGGGGTGCATTCTGGACGGTAGCAGTGATCTTGGAGAGGTTGAGGATGACCTCACGTAGCAATTTAATCATGGAGTCTCTCATCTCCAAGACACAAAGGGTAAGGGCACTGACACACAGGGGCCCGGCACATCTGCTCAGCACTCCCAGCTCCAGACACTTGATAACCTGTGAGGCACACTTTTGTTGTAAAATCTATCATTCTAACAATTAAAGTAAAGGTACCCTGTAGTAGATTTTTTGTTTTCATTGAAATTATGAGCTATAGGCAAAAAGTCTGCTTAATATTCTCACCTGTAAAATATAAAGTGTGAGAGGCCCAAAATCAGGTCCAATTTTATTTGAAACATCTAGACACATTGCTCTTTAAGTACGGTAACATAGTGCAAAACCTAAGGAAAATATTTAATGAAAAAATTGTATTCAACTGTACCAGAATGTCCTGCATTGACAAGTCGACAGTGATTAACAATGTAATAATTATTTATTTTCTAGTTGACTGAACAGACTATGCTACACATTAAATTAACATGTTCAGTATTATTTTACCTTCTGTTGTATGAGAGGATCCATGTGTGTATGATACGAGGCCAAACTTGCCAGGACTGGGAAAACATAACTCTGGAAATCAGAGCTAGTGAACTTTGACGGAGTGTTGTGTAGTGTCTCAGGAAGCCCAAGTGATTTGTCTGTAACCTGAAAAAAGAAAGTGGTATCTGTTTGTCTGCTTTACTCTGCATAATCAAAGTTCTCTATCAGTACAGCAACGTCATTGTCTGGTACATCTTGCTCGTCATAATGTATAAAATAAACAGTACACTATATTATACATCTGCATCTGTAATGGCTATAGCATATACTGTAGTTAATTCAGTGAAAGTTATATATTCTTTCCATAAATCAGAGCGATGAAGGATAAAGTAACACTACATAAGTGTACCGCATTAAAATTTACATCTCTACTGAAATTTTACAGTATTTATTTCCCACATTGGCTACTCTACTCTACCGTACCAAAGGTATGAACTGATTACAATAATAATAATACTGTACAGGGTACATAGTATGCTCTTTGCCTTGCATGACTCATCACTTACAGTTGTTAAAAGCCACATATCGACAAATATTTTTAAATTCAAACACTAATAAGATATGAATTGATAATCTTACGTTTCTATATCGTAGAATTGTGGAAAACTGAACATAAAAGAAACAGATAAAGTGAGGACTTACAAGAGAACAGAGGGCAGCAGCCACATAGTCAACATCATTGCTATGGCGGGATAGAATGAGGGCCTTGTTCTGCAGCACCTGAGGCACACCTTCCAGGATCAGGCGCAACACCTCCCAGTCTAAGTGTACAGAAGTTGGACAACTGTTTAGGCATTACATGTCTAAGTCATTTTACTGTCACCACTAGCCAGCAATTTTAATAATATTCTGTGCTTCAAATACTGTATCTGTTTGCAACATAAATGCATTATCAGTAATAAGCTGCATCCAAATAGTGTGGGGTTGAGACAGGGGTGTGTCATGCCACCATGGCTGTTCAATGTACAATGTTGGTCATGACGGAAGGCGTGCAGACCTTCCTAGTCCTACGGCCCTCAGGCTGTAACCTCCTCCACTTAAACGCCCCAGGCTGTAGAGTTGCCAAGTGTTATCTAATAGTAAACACCTTAATAGCATTAACGGATATAGAGGCGTGGTAGGCCTTTGTGTCTCATAAATCAGTGATTGCTTGAGGGTGGTGGGGGAAAAGAGGGTGCAGTGAAGCGTAAACTTGTCTGTCCACCATTCCGTCCTGATTATACTACTGTGGGTCCTAGAAAGCTCCTTAAAGGGAGTAACCTATTTTGGGAAATCGGAAGACTACTGAATCCTCCAAACTATGCCAGGAAACAGAACCCCTCCATATTGAATTATACAGTGGATGTGTTTTATAGATGAGTTTGGAGGCTTACACTGACTTCAAATTGAACACAAAAGGTTGCTTCCCCTAAGGAGGTCCAGATTGCAAATATTTGTGCACTCACTAATGAAAATAAATCCAACAAAGAAATGGCAAAGAACACTGGTATAGCGCGGAGGACTGTCCAGCGCTGGACGAAGACGTACTGGGAGGGAGGGAGTGATGTCGTACCATCACCACACAAGCCTGCAGGGCCTAAGCGAACTGTTGGCCAGAGGACTTTGAGCCTTATACGGAGGCAGCTTGAGGCTCAACCTCACATAACAAGTTGGGAACTCAAGTCTAAGAACCTTACTTTACTGGGTGGTGTGAGTGAGTGAACAGTGCGGCGATTTTTGAAATGTAACCTTGGGTATTATTGTTGTCGTTCTATGCCCGAGCCGTGGCTTATTTGTGCCCATCGTTCTAAGTGGTTTGCTTTTGTTGCACAGGATAGTGATTGGGATGTAAATGAATGGAGGAAGGTGTTGTGGTCTGACGAGGCAATATTTCAAGTTACTGATAATCAGAGAAACAGAGTATATCACAGACGCGAAAGTGATTCTCTCGACCCATGGCACACTACACACACCGTTAAGCACCCTAACTCATTAAGGGTGTTGGGTTGTTTCTTTTATTATAGTCAAGGCAAGTTAATACTTCTCTATCTATCTATAGCTCTGACGCCTCGTTCCCTCCGGGAACTCCCCCCAAGGGGGTGGCCACGGCAGAAGTGTCTCCAGTTCTCCCTGTTCCAACACTCCCTCCTTACTTGGTCCAGCCCTACTCTACCCCTCATGTTTCTCTCCTTTACATACTCTTCCACTCTGTTCTGCCATCTAACCGGAGGTCTGCCTCTCACACCAGGTCCCACAACTTCACTTCCATACACCTTCTTTACAAACTCCTCACCTTGCATTCTCTCTACATGTCCAAACCATCTTAATGTATCACGCTTCACTCTCTCAACCACTCCACATTCAATACCAATTGCTTTCTCACTCATACCACACCTCTCATATACATTCTCATTACTTTCTCCATCCCACCTTGTAAGTCCACATGCTCCTCTCAAGTAACTCATTTCCACAGCACCTATTCTAGACTGATGCGCCCTACTCCATGTCCATGTCTCCGACGCATATGTCAGTGTTGGCAGGATTATACTGTTTCGTAGTCCCATTTTCACTTCCATACTCACACTTCTACCCTTCATAATCCTCCCCAGTGATCCTATGACCTGTCTACCCCTCATTGCTCTCTCCCTAATTTCTCCTTCCATACTCCCTAAGAACATTTACATGAACAAAGATTATTATTTTGAGCTCATTTAAGATGACTTGGATGAGTGTGCATGTAAAAGTGTGGTGCGGATGTTTATATGCAAGATGGTGCACCATGTCAGCTAAATTAATTACGGATTGATTTAATTTTTGTAATTTAACCCTTCTGAAACCTTGGCCAAATAATTCACCCGACCTGAACCCAATTAAAAATTTGTGGGCCTTTATTAAGTGTCACTTCCAAGACCGAGACACTTCCTCTATTCCACACTTACAAGCCACAATTTAAGATATTTGGGACAATATCAGCCCAGAATATATTTATCACTTTTCAGATTCACTCCCTAAGAGACTTCAAGAGGTCAAGAAAAGCGAGGATACCCTATCAACTACTAGGTTTGGTGAGTAGCTCCATTTAGGCGTATTTTTTACGCAATTAATCTGCCTCTCCCCAAGCTCAGCGGGTTGTTTGTTGTGGTACCGCGACTTCTGCAATGACCAACACTGTACTGTATACACTTTTAATTACAAGAACCTAAACTAGTGGATAACTGACCTTTTTCCTTCTTCATAGCAACAATAACAATCATGGCTGCCTGGGTTAGGGAGAGACGGGTGACCTCCACCTTGGCTGCTGAGGATGCTGACAATCGATCTCTTCCAGGTTTTTCCTCCTCTTCTTTCACTGCAATTGCTGTTGAAAAAAATATGCTACTATTTACAGTTCTTCTCTCCTCTCACTTCTTATATGTATTTTCCTTATAGATTATAGAAGTTCTGTACTACATTTGTGTCCTGTTGGGAAATTGTCTCGCTACTCAATTGAACTGCACTCTCTCTAATCTCCCTTTTATGCTCCCATGTTGTTGTTGTTGATGTTCTCCCGGGGCAGAATGGCCTCCTGCCCCACAGAACCCTGGTACCATGTTATTTACAACACTGTTGTCTGATATATGCATTCCCTTAGTTAATGTAAAAGTGCCCCAACCTGTTGACTGTACTGATAGCCCAGATTGCTGGTCCTGCTGCTCCCTCTCATCATGTTGTTGTTGTTGCTTTTCTTGTGTCTGATAGAATCTCTGGCCATGCTTGTGATCCACCACAATGTATGGAGAGAAAGGTGGGATGAGAGAGGACATGGAAATACCTCCATCTTCCTCACTGCCTACTAATCTTTCAGGAAGTTTTGAGAAACCCAACTGGTATTTGGAATTGGCACGCATTTCAAAGATCATCTCAAAGATCTGCAAGAAGAAAATAACCTTGATAAGGAAATTTTTTAATAGTTTAAAAGAAATATAATAAAAAATAAAATAATAATTATGTTCTACTAAAACAGAATATCTTTTCGTTAGTAGATTTAATGGTTTGGAAACATATCCTTGTGTTTTTTTTGCACTACTGTTATTACAAAACATTTACTGCAGTACAATATATTCACAATGTATGAATTACATGAGCACTATAGTCTGGCCTGATGGATTGCTTAGGAAGTACGTATGTTTTTTGTTAATATTTCACATCATGAGAAGATGCATACATGCTTAGACTTTAGTGACATTTGCATAACTTCCTTAACTTAACCAAAGGAAGGTAACCAAAAGATAACTAGAGGAAAAATATCAGTGCAATACGAAACTGCGAAAAGTGACCAGAGATAAATAAATCCTGCTGCTTCTGGAAAGGTGTCCCGATATCTTAATAAATTAACAAAACAAGTTGGATGCACTATAATATATTAGGTATGTTCTGTAACTTATACATGTTCATTTGCTTTGTAGAACATAAATCTTGACATAACATACAGATGGGACAAATATATTAATTAGCTTCTTCCTCGAACCTTCACATTTTTCCTTTACCTGTAGTCTAACCCTGGGGACTACTTCCAAGACTGACTGATTCCGGTAGTGGTGTTCAAGGCAAGAGATAAGGATTCCATATGTCTGGATAGCATGAGATGATGGCAAACCCCATAATTTGCGCTTGAAGATACGAACAAGACCAGCCACTGCAGCAATGATGTCAACTGCTTCATTTTCACTGAGTCTTGTCTCACATGGGTTCTGGTATGGTGCCAAAACTATCTGCATAAAAAATAAAACAGTTGAAACATATTAACTTCATAAATAACTTACATGTGTACAGTATTATATTGGATCCCAATGCAGTAAAATATTTATTTATCAAAGACTATTAAGAAATAGAAACAAATTCTTATACAGTGTAAATCAAACTCAACTCTGATCATCTAATGTATCTAATAATTCTTACATATACTGTATCTTCAAACGTATCACTAAACTTTCCCATGGTTTCGCCTACAAACATGCAATATTGCTCATGCAAAATTCTTAGGGCATTGGAGATATGTCAAACATCTGACACCTGAACATTTCGTTTAATAAGGGAAGACTTCCAATCACCCAAGAACTCTTAGTACCATATTTATCTGACATGGAATAACTATTTCAAAGTACAGCTAACAAATAGGTATTAGAGAACTGATCTGGATTACCTTTTCAAGCATACTGAGCAAGTCTGGAACAACAAGAGATTTCTGTGTCATGATGATGTGCACCAGTAGGTTGACAGCAGCTGTTCTCACTCCTACATCTTGCTCTGTTTCTATTCCTTCCATCTGGATGGTCACAACATTTCTCACCATTTCTGTACCATAAGAGTGTCTGCAATAATTAAAATCAGCAGCTGTGAAATCCCTCAGAGGCAGTATCTCAAACAAGATGATAATATGGAATATTAAGGCACTATTTACATAACCAATATTAACCATGAAAGTACAGTAATAACAAAAGTTGGTTTGCTTATCATGTTACACTATTATCATAAGCATCATACCAGTATATGTCATATACTACATTAGCATCCATTTATTTACTGTCTTTACATACCATATATACACAAAAGAAAAAAATTACAAAATTGAAGATGATGATGATATTGAGTAAAAAATTTATGTGCATCAATCACATACTGTATACTTTATTAACTGCTTTCCATGAATCCCTGACAATTTAAAAATTTCAAAATATGACATTCATTAATGTGCAGTCATATTGCATGGATGATCCCTATGTAGTGGAAGATGCCCATAAGAAACAGTGAATGTGATTCAAACTGGTATACCCATAAGTTATAAGGTCAGTTATACCTAGTTAACCATAGCATATTACACACCTGTTGTTATTGTATACATCTGAGAGTATGGCAAGGGCTTTGTTGCGTACAATACAGCGATGATCACGACGATAGTAACGACTGAGGAGAGTGCCTAGGTTAGCCAGCCAATGTGGTCGGATGGGATCAGCTCCCTGGGCCAAATGATCCAGTAACCGCAGTACTGAAGATTCCTACAGCAGTATCACCCGAGTTAAACAAGTTACAATTATTTAGAATTAATTATTTGACCTATCACTCGGGCTCTTCGAGGCTAACAACTAAAAGTGCAAAACATCAGCTAAATATGGAAAATTATTACAGTACAGTATTCTTTTCTCTGGCCAGCCTCTGATGGGTTACAAAACTTGCCAATGGTTACAATGGATTGCCAATACTTTTGATACCAAAGATGGTTGTTGTTGTTGTTGTTGAAGTTCCTCAAGCTGTCTGGCCGAGCAGCCCCGAGCTCCTGAGGAAGGTCATGGCCTGAACCGGGCTTTCCCACAGTGCCCTCAGAGAGTGTATGTTGTGTTGTTGGCGAGTGTGGTTGTGTGCGTTGCAGTCTTCAATGATGTGTTTAATAGAATGGGGTGCTGTGTTACATCCTGGACAGGCATCCACAATGGCTCCATCCAGCCTCTTCTGATAAGTCAGAAGGGCCGGGTGATGGCCACACCGCAGCCTGGCCAGGTGGACTCTGTCCTCACGGGGAAGGGAGGATTCGGATGGGTGGATGTCAGGAGGTCGTGCATGCAGCTGAGTGTTATTTTTGAGTGTTTGGATGGATTGATGAGTGATTTGAGTATGGATGTGTTTCTGGAGATTGGTTTGGGGTGGGCAGGGTGTAAGAGATGATAGTATTTGTGTATGGTATCGTGTACTGGGTGTTGTTTTGATGTTCCTTGGCATGTGTGGGTGTTGTGCCATGTAGTGTAGTGGATGGTGTGGGTTTGTGGAGGCTGCAGCAAGTGTTTGTGTGCCTCTCAAGTCAAGGTGATCCTTGATTTTGAGGACTTTGGTTTCGTAGTGTAGGTGGTCTGTGGGTGTGGTAGCTGTGCAGCCTGTGATTGTCTTTAGGGCTCTGTTCTGTATGGTTTGGAGGGTGTTGTGATGAGTCTCAGTGAGGTTTGAAGCCCAGGCAGGGCTTGCATAATCCATCACTGATCGAATATATTGTTTGTATACTGTGGTTGTGGTTTCCTTGTTATGTCCGAATGTTGTGCTGGCAAGTGATCTGAGGGCTTTAAGTCTTTGCATGCATTTGTTTTTGATGGTCGTAATATGTTGTTTGAATGTCATGGATGTATTGTATGTTATGCCAAGTATTTTGGGTGTGTGTGTGTGTGGTATAGGTGTGTTGTTTATGGTGAGGTGTGGTGTGTAGCGGTGTTCTGCGTTCCAGTTGGTGAGAAGGGTGACAGTTGACTTGGTGGGTGCTATTTTAAGTCTGTTTGTGGTGAACCAGGCATTGAGTGTGTTGAGGTAGGGTTGGAGGATGAGGGTGGCTGTGTCTGCGTTTCTGTGTGTACATGTGAGTGTTATGTCGTCTGCGTAGGAGGCTATGTGTATTTGTGGTGCCTGGGGTGTTGGTATGTCGTGCATGTATAGGTTGAAAAGGGTGGGTGAGAGTACAGAGCCTTGGGGGACACCATTGGTGAAATTTTTAATGTTAGATGACTGACCAGCAAATGTAACATGGGCTATTCTTCCTCCCAAGAAGCTGGCCAGCCATCTTTTGGTGTTATTATGCATGTTTGTGTTGTATATTTTGTTTGTGAGGTTGTGGCGGGGGATGGCATCAAATGCTTTACTAATGTCTAATGTAACTAAGAGTGTTCTGTGTGGGGGTCTATCTGAGTTGATGCCATCAAAAATTCTTTGTGTGAGGTCTGTAAGAAGGGTGTTTGTTGAGTGTAGCGGTCTGAAGCCATGTTGTGAAGATGCAAGGGGGATGTGTGGTGTGATTAGTTTAATGATGAGGCGCTCAGTGATTTTGGAGGGGGTACAAAGGAGGGTGATGGGACGGTGTGATGAGGGTAGTGTGGGGTCTTTATTTGGTTTGGGGATGGTGATAATGTTTCCATGTTTCCAGATGTTGGGTAATGTGTTGTGTGAGTAGCTGTAGTTTGCTATGTTAGTGAGTGCTTGTATGCCTTGTGGTCCAAGGTGTTTAAGGTGTATGTTACTGATGTTGTCTGGACCACAGGCAGGTGAGTGTTTTATGTTGTGAATGATGTGATTTGTCTGATGATTTGTGAATGGTGTGTAGTCTGGGTCAGTGGGGAAACGTCTCTTGCGTCTAATGACTCGTCTGTCTTCAGGGTGAGGGTGAAGGTGGCTGACGTGCGAAAAATGTTGGATGAGTGTGTTTGCTTGTTGTTTGTTAGAGGGTATAGTGTCTGTTGTTATGATGGCTGCATGTGATTGTGTAGTGTTGCTGTTGGACAGTGTGATGCTGTTTAGTGTTTTGTAGAGTTTGCTGGTGTTGGTTGTGTGGTTAAGTGTGTTGACAAAACTTTGCCAGTTAAGTGTTTTTTGTTCTTTAATTTTGTTGTTTATTTGTGTATTTAGTGCCTGTATTTGGTTTATTGTGTGTTGTGTAAGAGGAGTTGGGGATGTGTGTTTAAGAGTGTCACGTTGTTTGATGAGGTCTTGAATTTCTGTTGTGAAGTTGGGGTTGTGTTTTCTTCTGTTACCTCTAGGGATGTGCTGTTTGTCTGCGTTTTGTATAATTGTATTGAATTTTTGAACAGCTGTGTTGATGTTTGTGATGGGTGTACTGTTCAGTGTTTCGAAGTGTTGTTCTGTTTCCATAGTGAAGGTTTCCCAGTTGGCACTTTTGTAATTTGTGTATGTGTGTCTGTGGCCAACTGGGGTGATTCTTGTTTTAGTGGTGATTATGATTGGAAGGTGGTCAGAGCCTAGGGTTCTGACCACTCTCCATGATGTTCTGGGGGCGAGGTTGGGAGAGCAAAAGGATATGTCGGGAGAGGATGGTTGGAAGAGGGCTTGGTGAGGGATATGAGTGTGTTGATGTGGGTTGTTTAATGAGATGAGGTTGTCTGTTTGTGCAAGGATTTCAAGCCCTCTGTCTGTGTCGGGGTTGTTGACGTACCAGGCCGACGTCTTGGCGTTGAAATCACCACCCAGGATGAGGTCAGGTTGGTTGGTGATCAGGTGTAGCTGGGGGGAGAAGTTTTGGGGAACTGTTGGGCTGGTTTGGGGGGGGATGTATAAATTAACTATTGAGATATTGGATGATTTACCAGTGCGGACTTTAATGCTTTGAATTTCTGTGGTGGTGTCGTGGTGGGGGAGGAGGGATTTGAGTTCCGCACTGGTTACTATATAATTAAGGGATTTATGGACTAGGGTGATGAGTCCACCGCCATTGCCGTTGGCCCGGTCCTGTCTGATGGTGGTGAAATTGGTGAATGTAGGTGTTTTGTTTGTGTTGCGTAGTTTTGTTTCTTGTAAGATGGCAATGTGTATATTATGTTGTATGATGAAGTGTGTGAGTTCTTGTTTTTTGGTGTTTATGCCATCTATGTTTAGTTGAAGTATGTTAATGTTATGTGTGCGGTGTGTGTTAGGTGCTGCTGCACGGGGGAGAGGAGAGTGTGGGGGGGAAGGAGGTGGAGGTGGAGGTGTTGTTGGAGTTGGAAGTAAGGGTGATGGAGGTGGGAATGTTGGTAAGGGTGATGGAGGTGTGGGTGTTGGTAAGGGTGATGGAGGTGGGAGTGATGGAGAGGGTGGTGGAGGTGGGAGTGATGGAAGGGGTGAGGGACATGTGGAACAGGTCCATGTGTTTGTGTAGTGTTTCATGGATGCTAATGTTGTACATGATAAGTGGGTCCAGTTCTTGCAAGAGTTGCATTGAACTGAACCCTTTGTCTGCCTACTTGATGTGATGGGTTTAGAGCATGTCGGACATGTGTATTTGTTTATGGGTCCAGGATTGCTTTCAATGTCTCCGGCTAGAAGAAGAAGCCGAGAAATGACAGCCGGAGAATCATTCCTCGGTGATGAAAAAATGTGTAGTTGTGTGTGTTGTGTGAGGGTGTGGTATTGCCCGGGTGACCGAAGCCATTCCCAGGGACTCGCGCCCCCTGGTGGGGGGCGGGGGGATGTTGTGACGGTTTGGCCCCCATAGCTTCCTTCCTCGGGAGCCTCGGGGGGTGGTCCCACGGCGTAGATATTACCAAAGATGGTAAGCAGAGTTGCATCATGAATATTATGATCTGAACATCTTTGTATCCCGTAAATTCCCTCCTTCCACTCCAAGTGGTCAGCTGTTCATCTGAACATTATTGACAGCAACAATGAAAAATATACATGAAGACTTACTGGTCGTAGCTGTGAGTAAATGTCTATTAGGGAGAAAAATTTCTCTGACGAGCCACCAAATTGTTGTAGATCGATCAGCTGCTCAATAGAATCTAAAATCTCCTTCAAGACAGACAAAATAGTTTGTTTCTCAGTTCCTTCTTCCATTGCCACTGAAATGAAAAGGAACTTATTAAAAACAACCATCTAAAACAACCTCCACTTATGTTCAAAAATTATTTATTCAAATAATGCGAGATAAAATTTTGCAGCCACAGGTCGATATTCCTTACAAAAATACCCTACGATAATCAATGAAAGGAATACCCCTGGTAGTACTTTCCTGAGCTCAGCTTTTTTGCCATCTACTGGGATCCTTGTCAAGAGACTAACCTGTATGCTGGAAGAGCCTGGTCAGTATATCCAGGACTAGATCCCATGATGAAAGGTGTAGTTCCAGGTACATCTTAGACACTAGTTTCTGGATGCTCAGTGAAATTTCATAAACTATCAGGATATGTTCATTCTTGGCAGCCTATAAAAAAGTACAAAAACTATCAATTACAGGTGCAAATTAAATGGACTCCTCCCCTCTCTTTTAGTTCCTGACAATTCATATTACAGTATACAGTATGCCTCAAATCTCTCATTATCTTCACCTAAAAATACTAGTTATCCAATTTAAAATATTTATAATACAACATTAAATTTCAAACCCTTACTTCTCTCAGGTAAGGAAGAACAGCAGCAGGTTTGTATTGAAGTGAGTAGACCTTGTTAGCCCCCCAGAGTGCAGAGGTAAGGAAGAAGACAGCCCCACGGACCATATGAGGGTCACCTGGACGCTCAACCAGGCGGCATAACACGAAGAGTCCACTGTTACCCAGGTGAGTTCCCAGAAGGTTACGCATTATCTGGCGAGACATATACACTAGGATTAATTTTTTAGTTCAGAGGGCAACATTTAGAATAAAGGTAGAAATCTCTATGGCACAGATAAAGAAAACATTATAGGATTTGAAAAATGATAAAGCCGCAAGAACAATAAAAAGTATTAAAGCCAGATAAATATTTTCATACCTTCCAAGCTTCTGGGGTGAGTTGAGGGATATTGATGGCTTGTGTGAGTGCAGTGATGAAGGTAGGAAGGGCAGAGGAGGGTAAGTAGCTGTAGGCCAGCACAGCATCCAATACACGTAAACAAAGTAAAGCCTCGCTCTCACTGCTTGCTCGGTGTAGCTGTATGACCACTTGCCTGTTGTGAATATACCATTTGTATTACACTTCAATACACAGGGACAGCAAGTACCATATAGTACAGTACAGTACTAGTGATGAATTGATTTTTCCCTGTGTGCTCACACACCACTCCTATTTATTATGGTTTGACTTGAACCTTTTATCTTGGCCTAACACCATAATAAGAAGTCTTAGAAGTGGTTTGCCAGTACTGTACCGGTATGTATAAACCGCATTTCCATATTAACCAAGTCCAGAAGATGTAGGGTTCCACTGTATTCATTTTTTATATATCTATTAGACTTACTTGACAAACCCAGTGACCACAGGTTCATCCAAATAAGCTGAATTAAACTTGACCAGGATGATGATAAGGTTAAGAGCATCTGCTGCCTGTGGTGAGGATAGAAGTCCTGGCAACCAGTCCAACAAGAAAGGGCCCACATATTCATCAATGTATTCAAGCTGTTTCCCTTCAGCTATCACCTCTCGGAAGAAGTCAAAGCTGTTATGAAAAATATACTGAGTAGGTTAAATGGCAGAGACTAGAATTAAATCACAAAATTAATATACACATATAAAATGCTGTTACTCAGCAAGGTAGAAAATATAAAATGTTATTATATAAGGTTACCAAATAATAAAGTTTCATCTTAACAGAAAGGTACCAACATGTCAGCATAGAACTGAGGGGCATGAATGAATACCCTATACAATTAGGTGTGTAGGGATATCCTATATACCATTATAGTCCCCTCAACAATTCATTTAACCCAGAAAAAAAAAATGCATCACCTTCACAAGTAAATCTACATGACAAAATATGTATCAGATAAGCTTCTGTATGAATGCTGTCTGTAAAGACAGCCAAAGTATTCGCTGTTCTACTAGTATGTACTATTAAAAAAAAAAAAAAAACTATTTTGTACTCACATAGGCTTAAGGTCTTCCAATCGGTAGTTTTCCGAGATGTAATTGAAGAAAACATGGCGCATGGGTCCCATACGATCATGTCCTGCCGCAAGAGTTGTTAACATTTCCAGGGTTGCATGTCGTTGTTCTGCATGTACTGTCAGCACCAGTAAGTCTCGTACCAATGTCCACAGCTTCTCAATACCATTCTGAAGGGTCAGACGGATAATTAGTCAAGTAAACCTCTCACATCACAACACATCACCTACCCCAAAACAGCCTCTTCATCCAGCATATAAAGAATTAACCTCACTTAAGACCAACAGATTAATCGTTCTTCATACAATATCTTGTATATCTAAGTGAATAAGGCTAAAGGTGTTATGAGGAGCTTCCATGAGGGAACAACCCATCAATTAATATGAATGATTGATTGAATGATTGGTTATTTTAGCAATGTAATACCAAGGGAATTAATATGAATTAACAATAAATCTGTCTGAAACGATGGCTAACATACACATACCTCTTCTAGTTTTCTAGAAACCAGCAGTTCATGAAGTTCACGGATGGCCTTAATTCTGACCGACACGGGTGCCTCACTACTCAATTCATACTTCAACTCCTCAGAGAGCCGGATGTCTCGGTTTCCAGGGAAGTTCCCTCGTTCCAATTTGAACCATCTCTTGAGTCTCTCAGGGAAGCTCTTGTCCCCTTTACTATCTTTACTCATGATGCTAACATGACCCTGTAATACAAGAATATAAATATCTTCGCATTATTTTACACTGAAGAAATTTAGAGATCCTGTCTATGTTTATGGGTTAAAAGAACAAAAGAGAGAAGAATCCCCTCCCCCTCATCATCAACATAAAATAGCAGGCAGAGATCTCATAAAAAATTATCTAAAAAATAGCACTTGCAGCTCTCGGTAGGACTGAATTAAATAAAACTGGTCACTGGGACATCTTCTAGGGTTAAGTTGGGTTACAGGTTCAACACTGAAGTATGCTAAAAAAAAAATTAATGGAACCCAATATACTGTCTTTGAAACTAGAAGCAGTTGTTCAGAAAGACCAAACAAATTTTGTCACAAACACTCGTGGCTGCATAATACTGTGACCTAACCTAACCTAATATACATTTATCAATCTGTGACACACTATAACTTAACAAAGATATTTTACTTTTAATCCTTTTTAGACAACAACTATAACAGCACACAATTCCCTGACAATCTTTTTTTTTAAGTCACCTACCTTAAATTGTGACCTAATATAATTTTACCAATCTGTTACACGCTATAACTTTAACATACAGACATTTTACCTTTAATTCTTCTTTCCTTAGTCAACAACAAAAACATACAATTCCCAGACAATCCTTTTAAGATAAAATTTTTGTGTGTATATTATTGTTTTGATGCTGTAAGTTAGCTACAATGACATCGTAAGATATTGTGATATTAAAACAATGTGGTAAATGTGTATCTTATTGTGTCAAGTTTTAGCTACAATGACATCGTAAGTTATTGTGTTATCAAAACAATGTGGTAAATTGTTTAAAACTGATCATTAAAGTAATTACAACCCACTAAATATTACTTCAAATATGTACCAACTAACACTGATTATTATTATAATGCCAAACAGTTTATTCATTATTAAATTATCAAACATTTATATGTTGAAATAAGAGCTACAATCCCGTCACCTCCTCCTCACCCTGGCCTTGTCACAACGATGCTTGATGAGTGGCCCACACAGTGTTACCATTTGTTGTCACAACGATGCTTCATGAGTGGCCCACACAGTGTTGCCAATTCTACTATCTCAGGGAGCTCATTATTATTATTATTATTATTATTAAAATAGACCAGAGACACAAAGCTGGGAGAGAATGCAAGCATTCTATCAATCCGTGGACCCCAGCCCCATGAATCCAACCTGAAGAAAAGAAGACAGCTTAGAGAAAACAAAAAGATGAGCAGTTTGCTTAATAAAAACATATTAGCCCTACTCTTGAAGCCAGCCAGCAGTCCTACACCATCAAAGACAGATTCACCAAGGCCATTCCACAGAGACACCGACCTAGGGACAAACGATCGACTGTACTGACAGGTTCTACCAGTGACATTGGGTTCTACAGCGCGGCAATACGTAAGCATACATATGGGAGTCCAATGCACCACGAGTGACATGAGTTGGAACACACAGAGGTGGCAGAGAGGAGTTAAGAGGATGCAGCACATTACTTCTGATCTTGAACAGCATGCACAATGATGCAACAGAACGACGGTGACTCAGATTACAATCAAGTAAACCGCCGGTAAGAAAATTAGCATTGGAAACAATCCTATCCAGCAACTTGAGATGGCAATCAGCTGCTGAACACCACACTGGAGAACAGTATTCCAACAGAGGCAACACAAAGGAGTTGTAACACCGCAGTAACAATGAGTGATCTCCGAACACACGCCAAGCTCTACGCATTATCCCCAACTTCTGGGAGACAGACCTTGAAATTGACCGAACATGTCTCTCAAAAGTCAGCTTGGCATCAAATGTAACCCCCAGAATAACCAATTTCTCAGACCCCTCCAATACAATCCCATCAAGAATCAAGGGTGGACACACCGTGTGAAACCTAGAGACGACCATTGTCCTAGTCTTGCCAGCATTTAACCTCATACCCCACAACCTGCACCAATCACTAATCCTATCCAGGTCACGATCCAATGACTGAGCAACAGAAATCCTGGCACCAGGGGTCGGCACAACAGCAATGAGAGTGGAGTCATCTGCATAACCATACAGGTCATTCTCCAAGATGCTAAAGAGTTCAGAGGTATACAGTAGGAACAACAACGGCCCTAAGACACTACCTTGGAGCACCCCAGACACTAATTCTACTCTTTCACTCCGCACACCATCCACAACAACATACTGGGATCGAGCAGTGAGGAACTGCGACAAGACAGACAGGACTGAACCGCCAACACCAACAGAGCGAAGTCTGTAGAGGATACCCAGATGGTTTACCCTATCAAAAGCGGCAGAAAAGTCAAGTTGCACCAGTCTAGCCTCACGACCCAACTCCAAAGCATTCTGCAGTACATGAGATACACACAGAAGTGCATCACACGTGCCAAGGCCCCTTCGATATGCAAACTGTGAGGTTGGGAATACATCATTACGTTCCATGAAGTTACTTAAACGCACAGCCACCAGCCTCTCAAACACCTTAGACAACACAGGAGTGATGGAAATCGGCCTGTAATCGCCAACTGAAGATGAAGGAGGGCCCTTGGGAATTGGGGTAACATTAGCAGACCTCCAACATTCAGGAAAACTACCAAGACGAAGTAGTCTCCTGAAGACAACACTGGGGCGGGGAGCTAGAACATCAGCCGTCTGTTTAAAGAACAGAGGAAACATTCCCAAGGGGTCAATACCACCATAAGAGTCCAACTCATGAAGGAGTTTGTTTTAACTTCCTTTGACCTAAAGGCAAATGAGGAGAGACCAGGACAGGGGTGACATGTGGAGGGCAACTCTACAGACTCCCTATAGACTGCTTGCTATCAAAGTGAGCTGCAAGCAATGCAGCCTTACCACCGGGTTCATACACCAGGCTACCACCGTCACCAACCAAGGGGGGGAGTGAAGAGTCAGACCCGAATACAGCACTCTTCAAGGTAGACCACCATTTATGTGGGCTCCGAGCATTTAGCAACACATCCCTGGCTCCATTATTGAACTGCTGCTCTGCCTCCGCATAGACACCATTAGCCATTCTTTGGCAGTCAATAAACTCATCCCACTTTGCTCTGCAACGATCACACGTCCACCTACGATAGGCACCCTGCTTAAGATCAAATACGGCCCTACACTCATCAGTAAACCAAGGTGCATCACTATTGCGCACACGAATGATCTTCTTAGACACATATTGCTCAATTACCATAGACAAATGCTGATTCAGCAACTCTACTGGATTATCAGCAACATACATTACATGCCATGGAAACCCACGCACAGCACCACAAACTGCATCCCAATTAACACGAGTCTCCAGAAGCACTTCCCTCCTCACACACAGGTTTGGAACTGATTGGGCAGTGGAAACCTTCACAGAGAGAGAAGAATGATCTGAACGTCCAATTGGTGTGACCACAGCTACTTCCACCAGATCCGGAACATCCCCCATGTCCCTAATACCTTCTTGTGATACCTTGTGAGGATTTCGGGCTAACACCTTCAACTACACGAAGTGCCGCTGACCCGCTGTATTCCCTGTTCTGCCTCATGTATAATGGGATGAGGTGCTCCAGCTTATTGCACTGGGGCCACGTCTGGTACGAGGGCAGGGGGGTTGGGGTCTGGTATCTTCTGCAGGAAGTTGTCAAGATGTCTCTTGAAAACATCCACACTGCAGGCTGATATGTTTCTCAGATACAGAGGAAGACTGTTGAAGAGTTTAGGCCCTGTCCTGCTGAGGGTATTGGACCTAAGTGTCTTCATTCTCAGGAAGTTTGTTTTGGGGCCTTCAATATAACAGTGGTCCTTCCTCGTGTCTGGTTGGGGCCTAGTCGTGTGCCAGTGTTTGGTACTAGACCTTCCAAGGTTCTCCAGGTGTAGATAGTCTGGTACCTTTCTCTTCTTCGTTGGAGGGAGAAAACTTTAGGTGTTTCAGCCGTTCCGAAGAGTTCATGTCACCGAGAGACGATATTTTGCCGATGAAGCTTCTCTGTACGGATTCTAGCTCCTCAATTTCAACAATTGTTGTTGGGCTCCACAGCTGACTCGAGCTTTGACAACACCAGGCTTTTCCATATGGTCAGTAGACATTCCGATTCCCTGGTGCTAAAGGTCCGCAGGATCCAGCCAGATAGCCTTATTGCAGATTCCGTGATGTTATGAATATGGAGGTTAAATCTGCCGTCACTGCTGATTGTTATGCCCATGGGCCGCGGTCGAGTAGGTCGCTCTTAACGTCGATGGGACCTTGAGTGGTGTTGTAGTTGGTGTGCTCTTTGATATTGTTGTTGCTGCCATATCTTAGGGCCTCAAGCGGAGAACTGAAACTTTTCTCATACTGTATTATTAGCTTTTCTGCTATTTCATAGTGGTCTGTTATGTGAATATTGTTTTCGTCCATTAGGGGTCTAATCTGAGCATTCACCTTCCAGCTGGTTTTCTTTGCAAAGTTGTTTTTATTATTGCCTATTACCTCCTTGAGGGGTATTAAGACATCACTATATATTTTTCTTATCGTTCGTATCACAGTATTATTAGTAATTGAAACAGTAGTTGTAGTAGTAATTATAGTAGCAATAGCTGTAGTAGTTGTTGTTGTTGTTGTAGTTCCCCAGACTGTCTGGCCGAGCAGTCCGAGCAGTTGTTGTATTAATGGTGTTAGTTGGTTGGTGGTGGTTATTATTTTTTTTTTTATGTTGTTGTTCTGTGTATGTGGAAAATGGTGTCGGTCTCACTGGTGGATTGAACCGCGTCCACCTTTCCCGGAACTGGAAAGCGTCGGGGTCTCGGCGTTTTTTGATGTTTTGAGGCCGAGGCGGGGTGAGGCGGATAGCCACCACCGCACGGAGACAAACTGCAGCGGCTCAGCAGATGTCTGACTGTCCTTACTCCCCCATTAGCCATCCCCCACAGTGCTAGAATAAAGATTGTTGTAGGATCTGCTCACTTTCTAGTGGATTTGACAAGATCTACCCGCATGGATTAGAAATCTACGTGAGGTGCAATGCAACAGGCGCTTTTTTTTTTACTCTTGTGTGGACCGCCATGCAGCAGTCTAAACTCCCTCCCCCTTAATGGTCCCTTCAGAAACTGGTCTCATAGAAGGTGCGGCCCCACTTGTAGCTCTTGTGGTAATGTGGACTTAGCAATGGCTTTGGGATCAAAGACTTTCCCCCCTCAATTTCCCCGGGGTCGAAGGCCCCCAGACTTCCTGGTTCCCATGCCACTCCTATCTTCCTGGGTTTTTCTTCGGTATCCCGGGCATATAGGGTCAACCCCTCCTTTATTTTAATTTGTTTCTTAACTACGATCAGAGCATACCGGGGGTCTGTGGGGCAGGAGGCCATTCTGCCCCGGGAGAGCATCAACCTAAATATATATATATATATATAGCCCAGAAGTGATGCATATATAGATATATGAATATCGATATTAATAATGGCAAAATCACAGCCCACAGCTGCAATTAGTAATATTTTGATTCACTATTCACTGGTGGATGGGTGAAGCCATGGTATAAGAACTTAGAGTCCTTATACCATGAGAATTTTACTACCCATGCATGTTACTACTGCTCTGCCTTGGAAAGAAATCTTGGTTAAAAACTACTCAAGCCGGTGAACCACAGGACACATTTCCCTCACCTCTTCAGGAGTTTAGTTATTCCCACCTTCCCAATTAACACTATAACTCCCTCCACAAGACTGGTGCAGAGATAATTAAACCATATGCAAGTCCTCCTGTGTAGTACAGCAACTGTTGTACTACACAACACAGTCTATACACTCTCCCTATATGAAGCTACTTAAATATGTGAATATAAATAATTCAATCATAAAATATTTTTATTTAACAAATATTGCAGTGAGAAAAACTGCACATGATCCACAAAGTTATTGGAGTAAATTATAACCTTTCAAGGGCATACCCTCATGACTAGTTGTAATTATAACATTAACGATAGGACGCTATATGCAATGTACAGCTCTGACAAGCAGGAGAAGAGTCCCTCACATGTTGTCTCCCTAACCTTCCAGGCTAATGGTTGCAGAAGGGAAGGGGACAGGGAAAGAATATTTGCACAGTTTAACATATAAATACATAATTATATGCAATATTCAACCTTTTTGTAAACATAAAATCGACTTGCTTGCAACTACAGTATACCTAAATCAAATTTACAACCAAATAATTATGAGGATACTTATCTGAAATGTATGAAAGCTCTTGACCATATGAACCATACTAAGGATTCATGTTACAAGAAAGTTTTATACCGGTGCAACAAGCTTTGGAAAGCAATACTATTGTTATATTCTCATGGTGTCCTACTGGAGCTACCCACTCTTGGCAAGTGCATTATTAGATGTAATCTTTATTGGTTGATAATCACACTGTTGCTGAAACAATGAAAAGACAGTCTATATAATCTAGCAAAATATTGCCATCACGGCTCCTTGTACTACAGGTACTTACATATTATGACTGCATAGTTGCATTCTTTTTTTGTTCCAAAGACCAGGAATAATACCTCATACTGTCAAGCATTTGAGGCCATATGATATTAATTTACAATGAGCAATAAAGAATATAAAACAGCAGAAACATTGAGAGAATATTAGATGTGAAAGAAGGAAACTTATGTACTGAGTAGAATGAAGAATGTTCCAAAGACAGGGAAGATGGCAAGTATCAGACAAAATTGAAAAGCACATCAGGATTATGGGGAAAAGATGGCAAAACAAAGGAAGAATGGCATCACAACATTTGATAATACGTCAGACTGGAGTGCAAATTTGGACAAACATCTGTGCCAATTGAAATGTTTAAACAAGAAAAACTAACAAGAGTAAAAGTTGAATTGCAATCATTTGATTATGAATAACCTTCTTATAATATATTTTTTTGTTTTTGTGGTGACCTTAATAACTCAAAATTATAGTATGGTAGCCTAGTCTACAAGAACAGCTTAGTACATTATAACCAGGATACTGGGCTCATATGACACTTTATCATCACCATGCTTTCAGTTCAGTTACTAACCAAGAAGCATCTGCGACAAGTATCATGTGGACCAGCACTGAGAATACAACTCTCCTCGTATAGCATTCTAGCACTATTTACATAAAAAAAAAAACATAATCAGTTACTGAATCTACAAGGCAGTGTCATCTATTCTGTTGCTCCATGTACTGTATGTTTTTCTTAGACATATACTACCACAAAAAAATTAAACTGGCTACTTAGCTATGCTGGTGCTATCTGACAATGCATTACTTCCTGCAACACTCTTCCTGAAACATGTGTGAGGTACTGACATGACACAGAGGTAGTTTCAATGAGTGTATACATAACAAAGAGCCACCACAAGTACAAATCCTGTGCATATTCTGAACTGAACATGCTGATACAAATACAATTTACAGTGCATTCATGATTATCTGTCCAGAATTTTTATACAGTTTACTCAATTCCCATAAGCACTACTCACAAAGATCTTGACTTGAAATAAAAAAAGTTCTGCAAAGTTCATTTGAACCACTTACTTTCCAGTAAAAGCTCAAAAATCTCGTATTTATGGTTTCTGTGTTTAGATGAGAGTGAGAATGCTGGTTATGCAGAAAGGCCATTATGGGAATGGAACAAACTGGTAGTCAAATTAACTCTATATGATGAATTAATGCATTAATGAGCAGGATATGCTTTAAATCTTTACATATTAACTAGAAAACAAAGCCATGAGGGTGCTTAACAATTGAGGTAAGAAGACACTACTGTAATAAAAAAAAAAAGGGGGGGGGGGAAGGGAGCAAAGTGATATATATATTCTGGTTCAGATTCTGCTGCCATTTCATATGTTATTTTCAAAGTGAATGACAAAAAGCGCAAATATTGTATGTCATTACATATGAATAATACAAAATAGTTGGTGATTCTTCTCCAAGGAAGATTTTAATTTTCTGTATGACAGTGTCAAAAATTTACAATGTATGAAAAACAGCATTATATTGTAATATATTTCTTCTTGGTACTTATGCCTCTTTGATTGAAAGCCTGAATGTGTCTGGTGCAGAACAATATTCTCAAAGAATACTGTAAAATTATAGAACTTGACACTGGCCATATGTATCACAGAGCAAAGGCTTTATATTTCCCCAGTATTTATGCATACGCAGGACCTTATGTCAAACTCGTCCATATACAAAACAGGTAAATTAATCACAATACATATAATACACAAAATAAAAACATACCACAAATTCAGGAGCATATGATATAAAGCAATGAGTCCACAAGTTTTACATCATGATTTGCTACAGGTCATCTGGTCAAGTCAATATTTACAATCCTTCACAGCGATAGAAAAATGACTAACATGTTGAAAGAGGAAACAATCTTTCCATACTGTGAACTGAAATTATGAACTTAATAAAATTTTATGCTGTGGTAACATATTCAACCTACAGTCAAGCATTATAATGATCGTCGTCTGTTGGGGTTCTGGTCATAAGTATACATGGCTTAATAACACCTTGTATTTGGTGTTGTGATCATTAATATACTGTAAATGGTAACAGCAAAATTATGTTTATCAATATAAATCATGTGCATACAGTACAGTACTTCTTGTCATGGAAATAGCACTATTTAACATTACACTTCATTACCAAACATGTTAAGATTCGATTACTTTAAACTCCTCCTTTGCATGCCTTTCCTCTATATGGCTATGAGAGTTTTATGTACAGTACAATAAACATAAAGTCTACGTAACAAAAGGCTAATATCAATAAAATTTGGCATCTTGTGCAATAAAACAAAACTCATCATTACATAACTCTGAAAACTGCTTGTAAAAATTAATAAAACCAAATGATTGCAATGTGTGGCTTGGGTGTTGTGGGACACCATACAACACAGGTGAACTCGATATTAACTTAACCAACCTAATTTTCAGAACCAAATTTTATATTTTAAAAGGCAGATGTGTCATAAATACATTGTGAATTGCCAACATTAATCTTCACTTGTGGCTTTTCACGATACTCCATTATCTATACCTAGTACCGTCTTGATTGGGTAAATGATTTATACACTGATATTCCAATTTCTATTAAGCATATGTAACAGCATGAGGGCTGATTCGGTGATGAAAAACATTAAAAAAATAATAATTATGATAATAAATCTGGTAGCAATCTGTATTCTTGTTACTATTAACTAATTTCAAACCTATAATGTACCATTTTCAGTAAAACTACTGTGGTCAGGATATCTAATCAATGCCAAAGAAAACTTTTAACATCAAGACCAAGATAAGTTCTCATTTATATAATACTGCACATTGCAAAATTGGCTAGAGATATTTCTCCTAAGTATTAAATCTACTTTTAAACACAGATTTCAATGCAGCAGCCATAAAATTAAATAACAATACTGTACCTGTAGACACCATCTAACTAGCATATAGAAGAGTTACAAATTGGTATGTGTACCTTTAATTAAACTTACCTGTACAGTACATGTCTATCACATGGCTGCTGATACATTGGTCACAGTAATTCAAAGTACTGTACAATATTTATAATTAAAAATGCAGAACTTTCCATGCTATATTTTTGCAAGTGCGCAACAGATTCAGATCAGCTACCAAATATCAATAGTTAATTTATACTGTTTTTCAGATACAGTATTCACTTATTTCCATTCCTCTTAAACCCTAAGGTTTTACTGTAATATTAATTACCTATTGATGTGTAACTAAACTTTGATACAATGCATTACCCAGCTACAGCATGTCATTTATAATGTGTTGACTATGATATCTACTGTGCTAAAATTGCATTACTGTACTATACTATGAAATCTTTTACAAAACATGTATTGAATCCAGACTTATCTGTTACAATGTTAACTTTTTAAAGCCACTATATTTCTCACATTACAATAAAAATACAGTTTATACAGTATGTGCAGTTGCTTACACCTACACTTGTGCCATCCCATAATTACAATTTTCACCTCAAAATATATAAAAACTGGACATAGCACACAGGAGTAAGAAGATAGCACAAATATTTCAAATATTTCAAAGTTATTATAACTTGCATACCATCCACAAATGAACATGCACATACACAACACTTTTTACCAGGAGAGTTGGGACTAAAGTAGTGAGCTACAGTATGTATTTGTAGTGCAATACATTAAATATAATACTGCAGTTTTGGAATATGATAGTTATCTTCAGTTTTATATTATAAAAATTCCAGCACATACTGTACATGAGCAATAAGATATTGACATGACCTACATGTAACCGATAACAAGCCAAAGAATGTACAGTATAACCATAGTCATAATAATTTTATGTGCTGTAAGTGCTTGCACTATTATATTATTTGCATAACTGCTAAATGTGTTGTTTCTACATAATAATTGCACAATATTATCTTCAGCATATACACAATACCTGTAAAGTACCCTAAGTTATCACATACAAAAGATAACTTGCATTACCTTGCCCACAGTATAAGTTGCAAATACATTTTGTATGAATCTGGCTTTGTGCCAAGAAATTTCTTTACCAAACTATCATGGGCTAAAATAAATATTGTATATATATGTAACTCGATGCCTTTTACCAATGAATAAATTTTGACAGAGTCCCAATCTCCTGACTTATTGATATGCCACCTCATTCTCATATTTTACAGGTAACAAACTTTCTTTCATCAAGAAAAATACACTGTTAGTGTTTCTAATATTAATACTTTTTAACAAAAGATATGAAGTATATGACATTTTCTCATTCCTATTGTATATCTTCAGATAAGATGACATACAAAAACACCTTCATATGCCTATGTCGTCATGATAAACATTAAATATGGTACCATATGAGTAAAATTAAAATAACTCACATCATACAGTACTTTCTTGCTACAACATGGAGAAGTTCACACTGCTATGGTACACATAAGGCATTCGGAGGAAGAAGGGTAACATCAACATGATAAGTGTTGATGTTGTCGTTCTTCATCTGTTTTGGCTATAACTCCTTCAGCCATTTTATAAGTAAACCATTACCATTACTAATCAAAACTATATACCATGATGTCTCACACCAAAAATGTAACTTATTTCTGGATCATATGCAAGGAAAATCACAGCATGGGCAATGACAGTGACCAGTAAGATGACTGTCTGGTGTCTATGGAACCACTGCCACCAACTAGTCCACAACTTTTCTGGGAAGGTATGGGGCCCATAGTTATATCAGTGTCATGGTATATAATTGTTTCATGGGGTGGCCACAGCATCAGGATATAATTCAATAATATATAACTATGTAGTACCAGGCTACAATGGCCATATGGCACTAATGAAAGAGACCATGTAATTCCAAGGTTTTGGATTTACAATGACTCTGTTCTTGATTATGACTCAAATATCAGCCCTTAATAATAATAATAATAATAATAATAATAATAATAATAATAATAATAATAATAATAATAATAATAATAATAATAAAAATCTGTGGTGTCTGGTGTCCAGCTATTTATCAAGCTCATGGTACTGTAGCTCCCAAAACTATCGTTAATTTGTGGTACGAAAAATGGCAAAATGAACAGAATAACAGATTCTGCCTGACCACTTGTCAAATTACAGTCCGGTGTGGCAGATTGTATAGCACATTATTTTAATGATACTTTTGGGAGGTACAGTACATGACTCCTAGGTTGAATTACATAAACTAAAAAAGCATGAGATCACATAACACATGTCAGTTAGGAATACTATGCATATAAGTGTGCATATTCACTTTAGTATGCACAAGGAAGCACATACACACAAAAAAGGAAAGAATAAGTAAAAGGAAACAATTCAAGTACTGTACTATGATGTGGATAAAATCTGTAATATTAGAGAATAGAAATACTACAGTAAGTATTAACAAGTGCACAACAGAACCATAACAAATGTAATAACATTTTGTAATTATGACAATTAAAACACTACACTAAAGATGAACTTGGTAAACATGAAAGATAATTGCTGTATCAGTATTGATATGATATAAATCAATAATATCTAATATTGTGCAGTACAGTCATACACCCTCATTAATGTATTGTGAGTTCAGGATAGTTAATAAAGTCTTTGCAATATCTATACACTCAGCAGACTTTACACCTAGCCAAACTGTATACCCAGTAGGTAACATAGCAACAGTGTGTTGGTGTAAAAAAAAGAAAAAAGAAAAGAAAAAAGTTTTGGCTCGACAGTAAACCCTCAATTATCCAGACTAATTTCCACCGAGATGTTCGTACAATGCAGAGGTCGGATAATATTACTGTACAAAAGAACAGCAATATCCAAACCTTGGTCAGATAGTGATACACATGGAAATACTATACAGTGTAACCGAACCTACGAATCTAGTTCAGAAAGTGTAGGACGGATAGCTTCCCTGCACCATACGAACACGACAAGAAGTGCAGGGTTCAACTAGAACTGTTACCGATCCACTACTACACTATTAAGACCCAAGCCAATACATTTGGAAAAGTTTCAGATAATGGAGGGTATATTGTACTTTAATATAGAACCAACTCCATCCTTCACACCATGGTAATTATTTATAAACACTGTTGCCATGAAATCTATAGCTTTTGATCAGGATGGTAAGGTGGAATGCTTATTGGGTGTATCATCAAGATAACACGATACTGTATGCAGCTTGGTAACCCTAATGATCAAAGTTCTTGAGTATCATCTAGCACGTCACGGAATATATTATTTCTGGTAATAACTATGCCTTACACATTCAAACAAATGCAATCTCATAAACATCATGACCCTTTAAGTTTGATTTATTCCCATAAAAATTAATTACGATAATCATACAACAAAAAAAGTCGCACATAAAAGTCAGACCAACTTCAATAAAGTAATAAAATGCGTAAGGATTCAAATAGCTAAGCTACTGTTTTTTTAAACTATTCCCCATAATATCCTGTTTTTCACCACATGAACCTACACTTATATCCAAGGTACTTGATCAAAGATACAGGACTTGGGAAATGTAAATAAAAATGGAAACGGTCAATGTAGCATAAAAGTACCGTACATACTTATAAAATCCATGAACTTGTATACTCTCTTGTACTCTACTTCATTATAATCTCTTAAGGGGCACGGAGTGCACGACCCCTTTAGGGTGAATACGCAAGCCTCCAATACAACCTTGCCAAATGCTGTTGCTGTTCTGCTTCCATGAAGGAAAAAGGCATCAGTTCATATGAATGATGAATGAGAACTACAACAGCTGGTTGAATACCTTTGCTATCTACTTATGGACCTTGAAGGAAGGAGATTTCAAGTCTATTTCTGGAATGGATACTTAACCCTAAACACAAGTACAAAAGTATACTCATGCTCAAACTTTAAACATATTGGAGGAAATTTGCAACCATTATTCCTTTCTTATTATTCAACTAAATGTTTATGGCTAATAGATCCAGAACATTGCTACAGACAAATATCAAGAAATGCAAATTACAAGATAAGACTGTACTCTTCAATATATAGCACAGAATACTTAATTAATTTATTCAACTGCAGTATTTTCTGGTTATCTGCCATTTGATAAATGGCTCATTCAGTAAAAGATTCTTAGATTCTTAAAATATTCTTTCCCATGATATTATGCTCAATACAGTATTTCACTCAACTCATCATTCAATAAACTCGGGTGCTTTGAATACCTGATGCTAGAGATGATAAAAACACATCAACATAATAGAACACTGATTTGACTGTACTGTAATACAAATAACACCAACACGTCTACCCTGTTATGAGACAAAGACTATATCCTTGGCAATTATCAAGTTGCAAAATAAAAAATCAGTAATAAAGTCATAACAACACAATGGGACACAATCCTTCAATAAAGTTATCTGTACTGAATCTCTTCAACAGGCAAAAAAAGAAGAATTATTTAAAGACAAGCTTAAGATTTTGACATGTAACAATATTACACCATCTGTTAAAAATGAGTGAACATGTAAGTATGACACAAACTTGGAAAGTTCATCAAAACATGCACTACAACTAAAATGCAAAGTTGCCTGAAAAAATTATTTGCTAAGGAAGGTCTTAACTGCATTCATTGTAAATCCAGTAAGAGATATTCCAGAAATTTAAGTTTTCTTAGAATTCTTACTTTACTTCAAAGAAAAATAATTATAAAAAATTAATAGCTGTCAAATATTCAAGTACTGCAATTTAAAGCCAATTACTCAATAACATTTACTGCCTACAATAATTCAGTATTTTCAATGTCTTTACCCATAAAGGCACACACATATACACAAGCCACAAATAAAAAATACTCATTCATACCCATATGTACAAATACAAATGCTAAAAAATGTCTATTAACATAATTATTTTCATTACAGCTCAAAGTGGTATATACTTATGAGGTGGCTCAATTCTAATACTTAAACACTAGACATCACACAATTAATGGCCTAGCCAGTGGATGTCTCACTCCATTCCTGCTATTCTATCAATGTTATGAACACTGCAGAGAAATGGCTTCCTCAACACTTGAGCTCATCGAGGGCACCCAAGTTGGCAAGGGTTTTCTTTATGCGGAGGGCAGTGAGGCGGGCAGCAGCATTCTGGTACCAGCACTCCTTCATTAACTTGCTCATCACACGCAAATCCTATTAAGAAATTTACATTAATAAAGTACACCCAATGATTTCAGCAATTCATAATTTCATATTTATCACTTTGAATTCAAATGTCTTTACTGATATGCAATGCTTCTGTATTAGCTGTATCAGATGTCCCATGATTATCAGGCCACTTTTTGTAGTTTCAAAGGTTGTCTTACATGCCAACATATACAATCTGCATGTGATTTGTGATAAGTTTGCCGTCTACAAGGTCCTTGTGAGGGATTACTATGCTTTGGCATATCAAATACATGAACAAATATTTTGATCCTGGATGAGTGACTGTGACAACGCTGAAGTGTTTTAAGGGCTTACCTCGCATGACTGCCACTTGTTTGGGATAACCGGGCGTTGCTTACAAACACACACCACCTTACGCATCTCCTCTATAGTCGGGTCATTAGGGACCATGTCATAGTATGGTAGCTGGTACTCTTCACATCCCCCACCTTGGGTTAGACACAAAAATCTCATTTTATTTATTGCATTCTTTTACTTATGTAAGAGTAGCACTGAAAATTAAAAGAGGTTTAACACCTGTATTTGGCTTTTCAATCTATGATAACATTTAATGAATAAACATGACTGATTAAACTATTGAAGTGAAGTATTGTGATAATGAATAGCTGACACACAAACAAGTACTGTATTAAAAACACAATTTAAGGTGAATACAGGAACTACAGTTCTGTGCTCCCCAGGGTGAAACCTGTTTTTGTTGGAGGTCACCATTCAATTTTTCCATTATAACCAAGAGTGTAATATTGGTCAAATCTAATATTGAACTGGACCTTAGCTTGGATCTCTTACGATGAATATATCTTTCACCATTTCATTGTTGATTCTCAGATAGGTCCCAAATTTACCTTACTGATAACTGTCTACACATGTTGAAGTATTTTGCAAGACAGTGAAAAGGTAGTGCCTGTGACTTTTAATGTTAGGTTGTCCTTGGGTTGATTAGTGGTGGCTACCACAGCCAGTCTTTAGCAATTTGGCCTTCAATGTGGCTCAAGAGACTGGGATTTTATGTTGCTTATACTTGCTTTCTTATAACAATATATTTCTTAATTATGTGGCAAAATACAAACTCTTAGGTGAGCTGTCTCCAATACAGCCTACAACTCTATTAATTTTGTTGTCAAAGCAAAAATGACACAACTAGGTTGTTTTCATGTATCATTGCACTCATAAGATCATAAGACTGATATGACACCTACTGTACTGTCATTACTTTACAGAAACTATAAATTAACTTAAATTCTTAATAATGTTTCGTCCCTTATATCACGAACTACCAAGTTTTTCTTTCTTGAATTTAGTGGGTTATAAATAGATTTGCAGATACTGTTCCTATATAAAAGTTCCTCATATGACTCACCTGTATTACACCTTCTGGCTATCTCCCAGTAGACAAGGCCCAGAGCATATACATCTGCCCGCTTGAAGGAGTCAATATGATTCACGTTCATTGAATCATCAAGGCACTGAAATAGTGAAGTACTAAATATAACCACTGAGCTAGCAGGAAGCTGGAAGAGATTATCCAGTATTTTTAACACCTTAAACCAGAAAAATCACTTTGTGTTTACTCTGGTTAATGACAAACATGGGGCTTACATTATTGGGAATAAACCATAATGAGCTTATGTAGTGCCAAATATTTTCTCTTATCATGGGAAACTCTTTACCTCAAGGGGCTTAATTTCTTAGCAAATACCTTACAAATGCTTCACTTACCTCTGGGGCTAAATAGCGTTTAGTACCAACTCTGTTGTTTGGCACAATGTCAACAGTATCAGTGGTCGAGTCATATCTTACTGCAAGTCCCAGGTCTGCTATGGCACAGGTCCCATTGGATTTGACTAATATATTTTTGCTCTTCAAGTCTCTGTGTGCAATGGCTGGTTTCCCTACGATACAACATAAATAATATGGTTAGAACATTCAAATTGTTACACTTAATTCTTTATACTAACGTTTGTCTAATACTTACTTAATAATCCACATTTATCATAAAGAGTGAAATAGGTTACCTATATACCATTCACAACGATAAGTTTAAGTCAAACAAACATGGTTCTCTTGGAAACTATAGATGGGCTTGTGCTCCAGTCATGCGAGGAAGATGAAACCTATACACATACTACACCACAGGCCAAGCAATTGCTTTGACCTGTGGACATGACATTAGAATCTGACAGGACTGAAGATCCTTAATATGACAAACTTTTACTCAAATCCACCATTACATTTTACATTCAATCATCGACACACTTCCTGCCTGATTTACCAGACTTAAAATAGCAAAAGTCAAATCCAAAGTCACCCTCCTTACCAACTAGATGGCTGAGTTCAAACAAGTAAGAGTTTAGCAGAATCAACTGAAAAAAAGAGATGACAATCTCAAAAATCCTTAAACAGATTTTTTCACTCACACTCACTCTTCATACCCTCATTGTTACATGCCTCTCTTCCTTCCGGATCATTTAAACCCAAGACATTTTCCTTTACAGTCTTCCTGACCATTCTTCCTCTTTAGTATTACACTCAAGGCCATGATACCCAGGGCCTTTTCACACAACAAAATACTTCCATATATTTTCTTTGCATCCTACCACAGGAATGCACATTCTGACAATCCAACCTGAATTTTCAAGAATCTGAGGAAGGAACTCACCTTTATTGCCCATGATATCCATATGGAGATGTGCAAGTCCTGTGGCAATGGAGAGAGCCATACGGATCATTCCAGCAGTGTCCACAGTGTAACGCATTAAGTAATCAAACAGTGATCCATTCTCATGGTAGTCTGTCACAAGCCACAGCTGTGTCCAAGTCCCATTATCTGTAAGGAATGGAATACTATGATCAGAACAGTATGTGCTGAACAACAAAATTCATATTTTATAACTATGAGAGCTATTATACTGCTTAAGCCTTGTGTCAAAATATGCCATCTTGGGCCACACATCCACTGCCCACATCATCTCAAGCCATAACCCTCTTCAGGGATTATATGTGTGGGGCACCCTAGGCAGCTGCACACTTTGCCTACTACTGTAGTAAATGCGGCCCTGGATATTATGTGTCCACGATTGTAAATAAAGACTTATAAAACAAAGTAAACCACTTTACAAAATACTTAAAACCATATTATTTTTGTAAACTGTACTAATAACTACCAAAATAGACAGCAAATACTTACCCTTGTTGTCAGCTGCAATGAAACCCAGAAGGCAGTCATGACGCAGCATCACTGTTTGATAGATCTCTACTTCACGAAACCAGGACCTCTCATCCCTAGGATAGGTAAGAAATTAGATAAATATTAAGTATGATAAATTAAGATAAAGTACAAAAATTAAGATAAAAACTAAATTATAAACAGTATAAATAATTGTGTAAGGCATAGGAAAGTGACGTCCCCATCGCCCATCATTCTTGTGATGGTGCAGTCAACCTCATATCCCCTATGATACTGGGAGGAAGTGAGGGTTGGGGACCCTGCTTCCTAACAATGACCCCACCAAAGGCTCAAATTGCCTCAGAGTTGGACCCCTTCCCTATCAGGGGTCCTGCGCTGGTGTTAAAGCCTCCCCACCCCATGGAAAAAGGGAAATGGGGTATAGATGATGATGATAAATATTTACAGTAAAGTATCTGTATTATGTATATACAGAAACTTCATTTCCACCATGAAGAAATGTATGCAAAATAACCACATGAGAAACCAGAAATGGGGATAGGAAGTACCTCTGCATAGTACACCATCTGAAGAGTGACACTTCATAGTCCATAACACTACAGAAATAAGTTAGATGTTTTGGTAGATGATATCAGTCATATACACTATAATTGAATATAAAACCAAGATGGAACAACTAGACCAAAAAGCCTCCAATAGGTAACAATCACGGCTAATCCAGAATAACATTAATCAACCCTGAAGATGGAAGAATTTTATTATAAACTTTGCAAAATCCTTACTAACAAACCTAATGGGTATACAACACCAGCATCTTACCGTGATGAAAATATTTTCACAGCTACAAATTCTCCTCGCCATCGTCCACGCCATACTTCTCCAAATCGCCCTTTGCCAATAATATCCATCAGTTGGATCTGGCGAGCAATGCTCCTTTGCACTAACAATGGTAAACCTGTGATAAAACCTAATATTAGTGTGTGAATTATACAAAATAAGATACTTTAAGAGCAATAAACTTATCTGCATCATTCCATCTTTAACTTATTTTCCTTTACTCACCTAGAAGAAATAATATGCCTTCCAAGAATTTCAGTAGTCTTTACACCATAAAATTTCACACATACACACACAACACGCACGCATGCGTACATCAATATTTGTCTTATGTCTTCTGAAAAATATGCAGCTTATAATGGTGTAAAAATGCTAATCAGATAAGTGGCATAATCATTGTACTAACCTGAACCTGATCCACTGGAAGTAAGGTCTATGAAGTCTCTGATAGGTGTGTGGGGCCCCATCAAAGGCACTTCTGATCGATCTAAGATGGACTCTACATCTGGGAATCCTTGACGAAGTCGGCTATTGCGCTGCTGAAAAGTTTAAAAAAAATTATTATAATCAATTGTGTAAAACAATTACCAAGTTTGCAATTCCTTTAAAGTATACACCAGTAAAATTCCATACTTTTCAATGAATACAATGAACTGATAAGGATGATACCAGGAATATATATTGCAGCAAGAAGTAAACGGAATAGTCCCTCTTGAGATGGAGTAGCAGGCACTTAGTAAAATTTTGGCAGGTGAGTTAGAGAAGTTGTTACTATTCTACCTTGGCCAGCTGTTACGGGAAAGTTTTATAAGGGGGCAAGGTGTCAATTAATGTGATTGTGAATGAGTGTTGTAATAACTGGAGCTGCAAGCTAAGCATTGTGCAAATTAATCAGTAAACAGTAGGTGGGAACCAGCAACATGGAGGAAGAGATTAAATAAAGATCACCAAGAGTAAAGTGAAGAAGAAATACTGCAGGAAAATGCAAGGGTGGATGAACACTATACGCAACATACCTTGCGATGTTGCCAGTAACAAATGATCGAGACGAGGAGTATGGCAAGCAGAAGGGACACTACCACTGCCCCAACCAGCATCAAGTGCCACCATGTCCACAAGCTGTTTGGACCAGCTTGAGAAGAGAAAAGGCAGCTAGGGTTACTTTCCAATGATAGACTTCACATATTTCTTATCTACTGAACTAAATACAGATGCCTACGACAGCAAAACAAGTAAACAGAATATAGTTAGTCTATTTAACAACCTACTAAAACAAATACATTAGCTCCATGTACAGTATATTTCTGGTGTACGCAAAGTAACCAACTTAAGTTTTGAAAGGTTTATGTCACCAGGCACTGAGAGCACTTGGTGCTATTTTACCATACACTATTTATCCAAGTATTACAAGTTAAACTGTAAAATAATGTTATTATTGATTATCCAAAATTATGTATTTTACAACTTAGCAAATCATCAGTATATAATATAATTATATAGTGTTGAAACAATTCTATTATTTCTTAAAGCCATTTTAACTGGGAATATACAGGCTAATTACAATAAAATTTTGAATAAACAATAATCGTATCATGAGATTAAAATCCTGTATTAGAGATAAACAAGCTTTACTGTACTCAGTAATGTATTTATGTGAGGCTATGTTTATGAGGTACAGCTATAAGGTTCCAATATTGTTCCTGTTGCAAATAAATGGAGTGGCACAATGTAGCAGGATTGAACTGTAATTATCATGAGTCAGTATACTGCATGGCCTCATTCAGTACTATAAACATTGGGACCAATATTACATAGCATCTGTTTTTGTGACTACATTTGCAGTATGTGCTCTTTTGTGATTTTACTATGGACCTCAAACTTGGGCAGGAAGCAAACATCAAGCTCTGTGTCACTCAGAATATCAGCCACAGAGATCTTTGCAATATTTCAGCAAGCCTACAACAATGAAGCAACTTCTTTGATGGTTATCTGATGAATCTGACCCACAATTCATTCAATTTCTTTGACTATTTTCAGGATCATTCAGTGACCACCTCTCTACTTAAGTTTGAGGTTCAGAATGATATTGCACAAGCACATTAAAATTTCCATATAAACACATGTATCAAGTTCTGATGTTTACAGTGCGATGCAATACATTGTGCTAACTAACTGTATTTACAGCTCGGGTCTGCTGCACTCCCATAACTGTGCCACAGTCCAATAGTTTGTAAAAGGAATCGTCTTGGAATTTTTTTATCTCACCTCTTATGTGAAAAAATTAAAAGAAAAAGTCAACTCATTGAATAAGTCTAGGTCACTGCCCTAGTTAACTATGACATGCTTGAAGAACAATGTAAATTAAGTAAATTCCAATAAATCTGATCATGCGTGTGAGATAAAATGCAAAATAAAATAATGAACTCTTGCACACAAAGTACATTTCCTACCTTCCATCTACCAAGGCAATGGGCATATATATGCTAATGGACCAAAAATCTGGATAATTTCTCTATACATAGTTATTAGATATGCATAACTTGAAGTTCATTGCTAAATAAAATCTCAGTGATAAAATACATATCTCCCAATAATCTATCCCTAATGAATGAAGTCATATTACATGGCAATATGGTAGCATACAGTATTTCTATTGACCATTACCCATCTACTTCCTATGGTTTACAAGCTATTATACTATATGCCTGCAGAGGCAAGAAATATTGGGCCAGTTAAGAAATTACGTAATCTACTTCTTACATGAGTTAACGAGTATTAAAATCCTTCTTATACCACCATTTAAGATGACTGAAGTAGCCTACTGTATTAGTCGAGTATAAAAATAGAAGAAAAAACAAAGCAACATGATGGTTCCTCTCACAGTGTGCCAAGACACATATATCGATACTTATTTTTCATTTCATACGGCACATAATATATGCCCTATCAATTTTACATAATTTCTTTATGCTGGCACATAAGTCTGTAACTGACATGATCTCAACACCTTGAGTACAGTAACTTTTCAAAATCTGACTTTCTGCAATACAGGGTTTGAACATGGAAAGCGATCTTTGAAGATCAATGTAGTGGTCTTCAAGGTGTATACTGAATCATATATGGGAAGGTTTTTTAGGTATCCAAATCGAAAAATGGGTCACTATGACAAGATCAGACTGGTGGGATGACTACTGTGACAAAACAAGTTACTGTACTCACATGACTAGTTAAATAGCAATATTGACTAAGAGGTCTTAATATGGTTCCTAAGGAAAGCAATGACAGGGAGCTTAGAAGGGCATTAGCACAAGGCTACATGTGATAGCAAACTGATCTCTATTGGAGCTAATAGTAGTATGATGGTGGCAACATCTAACTATAGAGAGAAAATGTGTAGTACTGGCAAAAATGAGACTGGATATAATGATAAATGCAATACAAGTAAGAAGCAACAAACATATGACAAATACAGTATAACAAAGTGACTATCTTGTCATGATACTTCGTCTACATTTTCCTTGTTTAAAATATATATAGAGCTTGAACTGTTATTGGCAAAATTTTAATGCATTCTCATACCAAAGAAAATAAATCATATAAAGTATATAAATATATAAATATATGCATGTAGCCATGTATGCATGTAAAGGGTATGTACATATGAGTGAACAGCAGTGCACTTTCTGTGCAACACATCTGCATATATAGTACGATATCTATATATACAAATGAAATACTGTCATTTGTTCACCCATACATGTACCAATTGTAGAAGAAAAAATATTTACAAAGCCAAGGCAGCAACTGGAATGTCTATGAAATGAAACTCCGAACAAATAACGGAACTACAAAACCAAAATGCAGCAACTGAGCGAGTGTTCCTATGAGCACTTGCCTCACCGCACTGCACCACACCACAACAACGCCTGAGCACAAGAAGCTGGGACCACAGTGCATCCATAATAACCAAGGTCAAAAATGTTTTTCCAGCATTCCTCTTTACTCCAATATATATCTCACCTTTTAAGACCTAACTATTCTTTAAGCTTGAGGATGCTCCCTCATATTCCACATATACAGTAATAATGCACAAACAATACAGC
This sequence comes from Petrolisthes cinctipes, assembly GCA_033782935.1. Classification (NCBI taxonomy): domain Eukaryota; kingdom Metazoa; phylum Arthropoda; class Malacostraca; order Decapoda; family Porcellanidae; genus Petrolisthes; species Petrolisthes cinctipes. The sequence goes on from JAWQEG010004435.1 coordinate 78,455, forward strand.
ATAGAAAAGGATTTTAACAGCAGATGAAATCTACACCACAATTACAAAAGCCTTGATCAGCCTTATTCCCAGTAAGGTACACATGAATGTTCACAAACACAACCAAAATCAACAATTACAATCCATGAATATTACAACAAATTAAACTCTCTTTGACCATTTTACCTCAGTACTGTATAACTAGTGTAACAGGATCACACAACTATAATACATCCAGGTCATGGGAATAATCGATAAACTCCCATGCAGTCCACACAAGAATTGTAATATTTCCAGACACTGTCAAGTAAAATTTTTGTAAACCCCTCAACAATTGAAATTATTATTTAATTGGGATGGCTGTAACACTGCAATGAATGAAATTAGCCCTATATATTACAGCATTCTCTTGATAATATAACCTAGCACACTTTTTCAGTACAGCATCACCAAAACACAAGATCACTGTATAAAATGATACAGATAATATTCCACTTATCTAATAAGCAAAACAAAGGCATATTTTATATATGAAATGCTCAAGTATTAAACAATACTACCCCACTCCACAGTTAAGCTGTGAATAAAACTTTTTCCACAGGTACTCAACACGTGACTAGTTGCGACTTTCACTTCCCAAAGAACTCGGGACTGTTTTAGCACTACCACAGATAAAATAAATATACAAGTAAAACAAAAGTGATGCTGCCAACATTTACGTCTGGTGTGGGGACAAACATCCCACAAATAACCATACTGTAATTATACTGCCAATACCTCACCTGTTAAACCATCACCACAATTGTCATCATAACAGATATCGTTGCATCTGTCGGATTCATCACAAAATCTCGAGCACTTATCATTAGGATTACAGAAACGGTTGTCTGGAATCATCACACAACCACGCTCGATGGTGCTGTGAAACAAGTGAATCTAAGGTAAAATCATCACATAAAAATTATGTTATAGAAATTGTGTACCATTATGCTTCTACCAGAAGCAAACACAAAATACAAATTGGCTATACACTACTCTATAGTGTATGCTTGAGGGTATTTATTTCTCACTAGACCAGCTTCCAACCACAAAGCCTTTGCAACAAAGCAATGCTGAACAAGATGTATTGATAAACTACATCATAGAAATCATTTCATATTATTACAGTCAGCAACCAAGATACCGATGAACTTACCCCTCAACAGAAAAAAAATCTATATATGATGAAACAAAAAATCTACATACCAATAACGGGTTATATTTTCAATAGCCGGACAAGCAATACCTAAATTAAGATGGAAAAATTAATCAAACAATCAAAGCCAAAGGAGCCAGGAGACAGCCACTACTACTCTACAGCAGCTAGGAATTCTTAACAACTGACTGTGAAGCGGCTTTGAACTGGTGTAAATTAATCTGGCACTAAACCTCAGTGCCTGCAACCTGCACGGCTGCTCTTGCTTGTAACAAAGTGTACTTACATGTAAGCAAAACTATCTGAAACATCAATCTTTCATATTTCTATATACAAAACTTTGCTGCAAGTAAAGTACAGTATATGCCAACTTCACAGAGACAGGTTCCAGCAAGATACACAATCTATAATACAGTATAAGGAAAATATATAAAAGCCTGTATAAGAGAAATACAGTATTGTATGTATGCTATTGCATACAGGAAGAACCCTTTGTGTAAAACCCTAGAAGTCTTGGGGACAGCTGTAATGAAGAAATTTAATGGGAACACTAATGGGCCATACCTACCTTCATGCAACATCTCTGGTGGTATGGTAACATTTCTGTTGCAGTAGTCAGCATCGCCGCAACAATTAACATATCTTTCCTTGTCGTTGCCTGAGTTTTGGCATAAAAAAGGTCTGCCCTTCGGAATTAAGTGTTTCTCCTCAAAGCAGTTCCTAGAGGGGCACAGGAGGGAGAGACAAGAACATTACACCCCCACACGAAGTGCCAACACACCATATTTTACTGCAACACTTACCACTTCTATGGCTTCTCCACATCTAACAACACTCCCACACCAAAAACATGCTTCAGAAAAACAATACCCCAATAAAAGAACAAAACTTAATACTATCAAAAGTAGTGAGTATAAAATAGTTTAATATTCAGTATTTTGTAATGCTGTGTATGTACAGTAATTTAAATTTATCCAATATACAGTACAGTAGGCTATACAAAAAGTACCATTATGAAAACAACGCTTTTGTTACACCATACAACATATTACAAGTACTTTCTTCACGATAACCCAATAAACATCAATCCTCCTCTACCAAAAACATATACTGAATAGCAAAACCCCATTCATTCTGTTTAGCCACATAAGTACCATCACTCACTCAGCTCATAATACACACACAGTAAGCACTCTGGTAAGGTTCACTTCCAACTTTTTCTAACCCTATACAGTAGTTGTCACTGTTAACACTTGTTTTGCACATTATAGGTCTCTCAAATTTCAGATACCTTAACTCCCTAGACATGATGCAACACAGTTTAAGGACCCTGTGATCATGTATGGGAACTGGAGGCTTCTGATTCCTCCTGACTATGCCACAAAACATGCTTCTTCTACATAGGTAGAGTTTTGTGGCAATACTTGAAGGACTCATTTACCTACAATTTTCTGACATCACAGGGTCCCTTAAAGAAATATGAAGCATGAGGAATCACTGAACTACAAAGTAATAAATTATGATGACTACGTGTTCAACAAGTAGTGTGTGTCAATGATGGTAAGAAAACAAGAAGGCACGAGAATCAAGGTTACTAAAAATACATCTAAGAGAATATCCCTCAAATGAAAGAGAATTAGAAAACATCAAGAAAATCTTTAATTCATAAGGGATGATGTTCATTACTGACAAATCAACAATATAGATTTTATTCGTCTTTACGTCATTTCCCACTTTTATGTGGAGTCGATGCGGCTGATATGGTTTTGGCAGATGGTTTTATGGCAGGATGCCCTCCCTGATGCCAACCCTTCCTATTTTAGGGAAGGCAACCACTGCAATAACTAGTTATTTCTTTACCCATTGGTTGACGAGTGAAGATCAGATGTCTGTATGGGCAGGGACGTCACTACAGTATTCATACATTTTCATCACTGTTTCAAATCAGGTGCTGTCGCAACCCATACATTTTCACTTTTGCTCAGATCAGATGTGTATTTTGGCAGGGCCATCACAACTCACATATTTTTTCTATTGTTTAGAAGGTCAATAGTTGGGATGGGACTGCCAATCCGTCCAAATCCTACCTGGGAGACAAACCCCATGATCTCTTGGTTTGAGAGGCAAGTACGCTAAGCATTCCACCTTGTACCACTGAGAGAGATCTGGGTTCACAGATGGAAGGCATGAAAAGTTGACTTAGATTATTTCTAAATTCCAGTACATTATCCTCAACAAAACATTATTTTTACTATATGTAATCCAAGTTCAGTACAACAAAATTAGATATGGTATCGATTTCTACCCTATTAAGTGAATTCTGGAAGCAAAATAAAATATACTGCAGGCATGAAGGTGCTTCCACTTAGTTTGGGGTGTGGGTTTTTATCACTTTCATGTTCATATAATTTGTGGTTTGTGCTACTCAAAATATATTCATGGTGCAGTAATCTGTTGTGTATAAGGAAATATCTGGCAGGATGGCACTAACGTACCTACAACCCAAGAGATGCTGTCACAATACAGTTTCCTGTTATGTCTCTCAGTACAACTCATGCAGATTTGCTTCATAAAATAGTATAACACAGCAGCTTATAGTAGGGCATCTATTATTAACAGAAACATTTATTGCTTGTTATGATACCCTTTGTCTTCATTTTTACTTACAGACAGCATAGCCTTTCAAAGTAATTATTTTATTTAAACTAGAAATTACCTGTACCATTGAAAACCTTACTCCAATTCTGTTTCACATTCCTCTCACAAATATTTTGTGCCCAACTGTCATATTTCATGTTGAACACAGTAATCACAACACTACAACCTAACTACCAGTAGTAAAACCTTAGCACAGAAAGGTTAACGTGTACTATTTCAACAGTTGAAGCAAGGACCAAAGTTCCCCCCCAAAATTTCCCGATTACACCTTTTTACTGACCTTTCATAGAAGATACAGAAAGCACAGAACTATGCACAAAACTTTGTGTTATTAGTCCATTGTGGTAAAAACCTTTTGAAGTAAATATGAACCACATACTGTATCCCTGGAAGCACATGACAAAAATTGGTAATGTCCATGACTGTACCACACACAATCAACAACAGCAATATGAATTTTCAGAGGAACACCAGCAAACTCATATATATTCATGAGTACTACAGCACTGGATCCAGAATACTGTACAATTTTGCTGTAGCTACAGTACAATATTATTTTGTATCCATCTGGCTCATTCCAATATTTTGTATTCTCAAGAATACAAAGCAATTACACCAGGCTTATATTGTTTCAGCCATATTAATTGGTCATCTCCAAGATGAATAAAATACTGCCAATGGACCGGATCAGACCAAGCATGCGTTCATTACAGTATTTACCAATTGGCCCACCAAAGTACTGTACCGTAATAAATATAACCAAATTCATACAATATTCAGTCAGAAACCATTTCATATTAGTGCTACCTGGCTTGTAACAAATAGTGCTTGCTAAATTTATTACATGTACAGTACAGTACCATAATTCCTTAGATACACACATCATTTGTATAGTAACCAATCTTCACTCCCATTATGGAATTACAATGTGATATTTGTGGATGGCCACATTAATGCAAAATGCAAATTTTATGGTAGTTTACACAGTAGCACTCATGCACAAACATCTAGTCACAATCTAGGAAGAGAAAAGCTCAGAATACAAAAATGCAAAGCCATGTTCCCATTTCATTCCAGTGTTCCTTTTTATCAATGGGGCAGGAAATACTTAGCAAGTTTTTTTTACAGAGGATGCCACCCTACTGCAATAAGACAACTGTTCTCCTTGTTCCTGGGAGACTAGGTGATGTGATATTTGAATATGGAAAAGACTCTAATACCTTACTACACAAAGACATGTTGTTACAATGGGTCCTGACCCCATCCTATTAATGTTATTGAAAGACTTAGCTGTACTGACTACAGTATGCGAGGATTGACCGACTGATATAAATTCCATGGCGGTGCACCATCTTGGTCATATACCGCTGAACCACGCGTGCAGACAGCTAATAATGACAAAACTAAGGTTTTACATCATTGTCTTCTTTTCTGAATAGATCATCCTACTTATAATTTTCATTCATTGATGAATTTTTCACTCATATTGTTCGTAAAACTCCCACAAAGAACACATTATGAACTAAGGAAATAAAACACTATAAATGAAAAAATAATAGTACAGTACTGTTCTGAATCATTATAGTAAATTTTTGTGAAACTATATGAATAATGGATTTTTATATCCAGTTCCCTTCATAAACCCACTCCCCATCTTATTTTACTGTACTGTATATGCATCCGAACTACAGTACCTCATTGTTTATACCTTCATATTACTCCCATCACTTCACAATCTTTAATGATCTTCATCATACCCTCTTCCAGACCCATTGTACCACTTCAATTCCACCCACAATCACACCATCTTCTCCATTCAATCTCATGATACCAGTCTTTGTTCCTTCCAGAACAGTTTCATATTTCCACTATCCTTCTCACTCTTATTTTTATCACATACTTCTTACTTTTACCAAACCATTCTCCAAATTACTTTTATCTCTTACCACTCTCTTTAACTTGTTTTTTACATGACTTACACTGCCAATTTCATCTATCTATCACTTCCTCTGCAAGAATCCCTCTAAGCAATATCTTTTATCCCCTTCTTTTCATTTCCAAAGCACCCTTTATCTTCATTCTCCACCATACATTCCAATCCTGCTGCCTTTTAGCACCCTGTGCCCAACAACTATTTTTGTTTCAACAAGGCTTTTGAATCAATTATTATTCACTTGAACCCTTCTCCACCCTTCAAATAGCTTCCCTCAACACTTCATTCATCCACCTCTCATATCCCTCCCTGTCCTTGATTTATGTACTGTAGTCCAATACTGTACTTTCCACTTCCCTTCTGATTTTCAAGCCCTATCACTCCAAACAAGCTCCCAGTTGAAAAAGAAAGCAAGCTCCCAGAAAGCAAGATGTTCGGAGTCCTGAAACATTCCTCACAACTATTACATCCATCATTTCTTTCTTCAACCTTTCACATTACTATGTAGCCTATGAGATTCATTTACTTTCCCATATAATCACTCCTCTATAATGTATATCTCTGGATCATCAAGTAATCAAAGGTGTTTCCTAGAGAGAAAACAAACCTCTCTACAAAAAAATCAACCAGATACTTGCCATTTTTCATTTACTCTATCCATACCCCACTTGCCAACCATATTATCCAAGATGCTATCTATCTATCTATCTACAGCTCTGATGTCTCACTCCCTCTGGGATAATCTCCCAAGGAAGTGACCACAGCAGAAGCATCTCCAGTCCTCCCAAGTCTAACACTCCTTCCCCTCACTTGGTCAAGCCCTTCCCTTCCACTAGTGTGTGTCTCCCTCACATCACCTTTCACGTTCCTCATCCACTTGACTGATTGTCTCCCTTCACACCAGGCCTCTCAATTTCATTCCCATTCACCTTCTTTGTTAACTCTCCATCTTGCATTCTCTTCACATATCCAAACCACCTCAATGTACTATGCTTCATCCTGTAACACCAATTGCCTACACCCTCATTACTTTTCCCATCCCACCTCATCAACTCCCATATTCCTCTCATACATCTCATTTTACACTGTTGCACTCTATTCCATGTCCACATCTCTGAGGCATATGTTAGTACTGGCAGGGTTATACAATGCAGCCCTTTTATCACTTAAAGTTCATACCTGTGCCCTTCATGATTCTCCCCAACAATCCTATGACCTGTCTACCTTGCACTGTGCCTTCTCTCTATCTATCTCTCTGATCTCCCACTCCATGCTCACATGCTGGGTGTTACAAAGTCAACAACTTCAGCTTTAGCATCTTTCTTTTACATAGATCCTGATACTCATCCATTAACCCTCTGTAGTCTCCTTTCTCTATGCCAGCAGCAGTGTGTCATCCACGAGAGTTTACCACCACAGACCATTTCACTCTAACCACAGCTATGCACCCAGGCCTCTTGCTCTAAGATGCTGACTGCTGTTAGTGGGTTAATTGAAATACAGTACAGGTAATATTTAAAATTCAAACATCAAAAGCACTTCCACTCAAGAAGAATAAATGCCTGGTGGTAACCAGAGAAAATGTAAATCATCAACCACTTCAACCTTTAAACTATAATTGCTATCATTTGTGATATTGTCTAGCTGCCACAAGACCATTTTTCTGGTGGAGGGAAGAACTAGTGATATTCAAATGTTAAAAATTATTTCCATTTAACATAAAGAACTCTTTCACATAACAATCATGTACTAAATTAATTTAAATTGGCACCGAAAACCCCCCATCATCTAACAGTTAAGAGCTACAGTAATATGCACCGACGGTAAGAATGAACAAAATTGCTGTAGTTGAACAAGCTACATAAGAGGAGAATGCAAATGGGAATTATAGAGGGGAAATAACAGAATGGGGGGGAAAAAATACAAGAAAGACAGCAAGAAAAAAAAAATCATTATAACCCAGGATACTTGAGAAAAAGCAAAACACCAGGTATTTTAAAGTGATGTGAGGTTATAAGATGCACTGTATCAGTAAATCAAAACACCATGTACAGTACTGTAAACTTGGGTGCAATGAGTTCCTAGACTCTACAGACAAGAGGACACTAGCTCACATTAAAAAACAGTGCTGGAATTACAAACCTTTTGAAAAAATTCTAAAACAAGGGACACCCGAGAGGGCAAATGGTGCTCACAAATTGCTAAAATAATTATGTGATATAATGTGGGGTACAGCATCAGCAACACCAAGTATCCAAAATTATGTATATTACAGAGTACCGCATCAACAAACCCAAACACCATGCTAGTGCAGCTGAAGCATAACTTGAGATCCTAGACTCTATAGTTAAAGGTGAGTATGACAACAAAGTGGATTACTTTTAAAGAAGAGCTACAATGTGACGGGAATATATAACTTCCTAAACAGTAATTATTTCTCCACCTCTTAGCCTTCACAGAAGTATGCAGCTAGAGTAAAAAATATTAACCAACATATATGATTATATACAAAAATTCAAACTCCCTAGTTGTTCCAGTCATTTACTTATCCATAAGTCTTTTGTTTCAGTCTTGCAAAAGTACATCACCTATAACCACTTACGTATTTCAAAATCACATTTTAATCACAGTACAGTACTTTTCTACAAACAATTGCTAACCTATAGTTTACCAATATCTTCATAATTGTTATCCCTGTATATTCATTCCAATACTGTACAGCATAATAGTTTTGTGGGAATACAGACGTATCGGAAAAAAAATCTTTTTTGCTTATTGTAATTATCAAAAGGAAGAAAAAAATATTATTTGATACATAGTACTAAAAAATAACACATTCTTAGACACATTAACTACAAGTCAATAACCCTTCTGAAAAATAACTATAATTTCAAAAGCATTTTCTCCTCTATACCAATATCTACAGTATTCATTAGACATTACAAGTAAAATCAACTTAGTCTATTAGTATGAAGTACAGTACATCAGCAAAAACTGTTATGCACACAAATGCAAGTACTGTAATAGTAAATACTTGACATAAATTTGAAATATTCCTTCACAATATATTTAGTCATTTGCAAACTGACAAGCCATAAAAAAAAATGGTACCTGTACAAAAATTACATACTGTACAGTATAAATTTCCATTTACAGCAATAATGAGTGAACCGTCACCAAAAGTTACACCAAAAGATGCACAGTCCTGCCTGCAAGGCCAGGCACTTGTTAGTAAATTCAGAGACAAGGCATGGCCTGCTGAAGCCTGCACCACCACCATGCCAAGTAAATCTAGCTGAACTCACTCAATCTCTGAAACTTTGCAAAGGTGAGTCAAATTTCCCCCTTTGAGATGACAACAAAGCATGATAGTACCATAAAAGAGAGTGACCCAGCATGTTGCCAGATTGAGTGCAGCCACAAAGATCAGTGAACAACAGATCACCACTTATATACTGTACCAGTAAATGCAAAACCAGTCAGAGAAAACCAACATCCCCAGGAAGATCAGCTCTGACAGCAAACAGATGAAGAATTTGTCAGCCAACCAAACCATAGACCCCTCCACAAGCTAGCCAAAACATCCATATAATAGGAATGCACTTTCATCTTAGTCCTACACCAGTTAAACTGCCTTAGCAATGGCAAGAAGTATAAAGCAGGTTAAATAATTTTTGGAAGGAGTGTGCTGTGTTAGCTGACTGATCGAAACAATTTCTTAATTAATTATGTGTTGAAATTATTTACACTGAGGTTGAGCATTTTCTGAAAATTACTTACAGGATATCAAAAAAATAAATTTGTTGCTCTACTTCTTGACGCAATGATCCTGTACTCTGAAAACTGGCATAATATAGGTGATGCTAGTGTCTGCAATAGGAAGGTCAAGAAAAAAAAAAGTGATCTACAGGTTAATAAGCAGATGGTAGTGCACAAGTATAGTAGTAAAGTCACAAGAAACCAGGATTAAAGGGTAGAGTCAAACTGGTGGGTGTGAGTGGTTAGTAAAGAGGCTACAAGGTGGGGCAGGGAAGCCAGTAATCACACAGCAGAAGGTGCCACAGCCCAGCCTCCTCACTATACCCTACACTTTGGTCCTCCTCATATTTTACTCCTCTAACTGTGCTGTGATAATGTTGCTAGTTACTACAAACTGCAGGTAAATACAAAATACTGAGGAGGAAAGTTTGGGTAGTGTGGTATGAAGTTGGGCTGGTGGTATCCTTACCTTCCCCACTATTCTGCCCCGGCCCCACCCATGTGGTGGGCTTTTGCTGGGGGTGAGGGGATGACCCACCATGCAGCAACTTATGGTTGCAGAAGTCGGCATCACGGCAGCAATAGATCTCTTCTGTCAGCCTCGGATATTCAAGGAAGGAGTAGCCTCCTCGACACTTGTGTGCACTTTCAGGAGGGAACTGCTTGCTTGAATCCAAACACGACTGCTCCCTGTATCAGCCATTCCGGGTGACACACACAGCTGTTAGTGCCGCTGACACTCTATCATAAGGCACTTGCTTCGCCATAACTTTCCTTTGTGCTTCTCCCACCCATCACCACTTGCATTACCCTTAACCACAATCTCACTGTTCTAACAGCACATTAGTTGGTCCTATTTTTCCCATTACAGACATGGCTTACTAAAACAAACTTAATAATACAAAATTAATCAAGGAGAGAAAATACCGATTACTGTATTAAAATATACACAGAGAACTGATAATATTCAATGGTTTAACTATTCTTGATTACCTTTGTCAAGATACTGTATTCTCATACAGTCACTGAAACATCCAGCATACAACAATGCATTCAGTGACCACAAATTACCTCTGCCAGGTCATAAAACTCAATTGGCAAAGGTATCCATTCTTCACCCTCATTTCCTTGTCAAGAAAAATATGATATACACAAAATTTTTGGATCCAATCTCTCCTAAAATCAAATAATTAGTTGCCATTCATGAGGGCCACCTTTGGTAAAGGCATCATAAAAATATACTCAACTTTTTGCGTACTCCTGCTAATAAATTAACGTACAAATAAACAACCACACAAACTGTTCCTAAACCATAACCGTCTGGCAGAGGTAATGACAGTGCACTATACAGTAGTAATCTGTTCACTTCAGAGAAACAGCTTTCCAGCCATGCCAAATTTACACTATTTCTACATCCAGGCCTTTACATATCTGCACTACTATAATGTCAGTTTACAGACTTGTCTGATTTTAGAACTGAGCCATCTGTTCATTATTGGTGAACTAGTTTCATGAAGGTACTAGTACACTTTAGGAGTCAAAAGAGAAAAGATTAATCTATAATATAGTGTGTACTATTAGAAGGAAGGAAAAAAAAAAAAAACATACATAGGTATGTATAACCATGCCTTAAATAGAACCAATATAGTCATTGTAGCTAAAAAAGAAGATGAAGAATAAAAAAAAAGCAAGTTACATACCCAAGAACCTGAAGCTAATATTACAAGCTATGCTCATGAGCTTTGGACAACTCATTTTAAAGGGTAGTTTTTGAAGGAGGTTGATAATTAGGAATGAGGTATCCAGTATTAAGGAATTTGAATTACAGGATGTTAAGACACTTAATTGCTGAACATTGTCTTTTCTGCCTTTTTTTTATACAGAAGGGATGGAGAGCTTAGATTGTGTTTCCTGCACTTCCACATTTGACTTTTGCTTTGAAAGATATTTGAAACCTATCCTAATATTTTGGAGACATATCATTACCCTTGCAGTCAGTGTGTTTCAGTATCCTTTCTCAGTCTTATAAAAGGGGAAAGAATAAAGACGTTGCTTGGCCAGAAAGACCTTGTACCACAAGGGAAGAGGAAACGGAAAGGAGGGACAAGCACAAATGAAAATGAAGAAAAAGTGGAACAGATAAAGATAAAGCTAGGGTTTATTTGTTCTTGAGTAGTTTAATTTAGCTGAGGGATTTAAAATTGGTGTGCTGGTGAGTGACTGGGTTGCTTCCTAGCCTTAGTTTCCTGTACTGAAATGCAACTGGATTTCCTACCCAATTGACCATACAGTATTTATATCAACATGGCACTCAGAAGCACTCAGAGGCTGATTTTGATATTGTACACTACTCTAATTTAAGAAGAGCAAAAGATGAAATAAATACTCTCAAGGGATCGCGTTGATGCTAAAGCTATTGTGATCGATCCAGACCAGGCCAGCAGACCTGTACTGTAACATGAATTTAATAGTGCCATTTCAGCCTATTGAAGAGGGAAGTAGAGGCTAAAATTGGAAAAATCTCAGGATGCTGCTCATTAGTACATATTTACATGAGTTTTTTTTTTTTCTAAATGAAAGAGAGTGAGGACCCAACAAAATAACCCGTTCAATGTCCTCACCTGCAAAATAAAACAAGTGAGAGGTCTGAAATCATGCCCAGTTTCAATTGCAGTGCCTAGACACATTGTGTTTGAAGAAGCAGAAGTCAAAGTAAGTGGGAAAGACTGATGAAGATAAAGAGTGTGTTCCAAAGTCGACCAGTTGTGTACATGAAAGACTGCGAGTACCAGTTAACTCTTGTACTAGTATTAGGGAACTGGACAGAACAGGGGTGAGATTGAGTGGCTTGGCAAGTGTTGCCATAGAAGAGAGAGGCAGTAGTGAATCAGCAAGAGGGGAAAAGTTGATGAAATGAAAAGCCTTTGATTCTACCCTGTCCAGGAGTGTTGTGAAGGTTAAGCCACTACAGATGAGAGCTAGACTCCATATAGGATTATTTGAAACCCCTGTTCATAGACAGCAGCTGCCTAGGAGTGAAATATTCAAGGAACTTGCACAGCACATTCAACCTCTTCTTTAAAGAGGTTATAGCTAGAGAGGTGGAGTGATCTCTCCAGGGGAGATTGTGAAAGAAAAAAACATCAAGGATATAGAGAGAGGAGGAAAGGTTAAGTTATGTCAATGAAGAAAAGCTGATAGTCATTTTGAGGATAAAATTGAGTAAATTGATCAAGGAAATGCATTTTAGAAGCATTGAAACCCACAAGATTTTCCTTGCCCCAATCAAAGATGTGGGAAAGGTCAGAAGTCAGGCAGGACATTGCATTATCACGTGAAATGGGAAGGAGTTGTGGGGATGGTGCTAAGTAAAGAGTCTTTTAGTACACGGTGTCATATGTGTGACCAATGTCGCCACTGTAACAAGTGTGAAGAACCAGTATGACATTCACACTGGTAAAAACAGTAAATAAGTGATATTATTATACAGTTTATCTCTTAAAATATCCTTTCCTGTTGCAATCACAGATGATGATTTTATTTATGGTTTTGCAGAAAAGTCTTTGTTCAGTAATAACAGGCCAGGTCAATAATGCATGTTACAATTAATTATATATATATATATATATATATATATATATATATATATATATATATATATATATATATATATATATATATATATATATATATATATATATATATATATATATATATATATATATATATATATATGCAGCATGCAGCATGAAAGATTTTGTAAGCAGAGAAGATTCACTGTAATAAAATAATAAATTATAAGAAAATTGAGCTTGGTAACTGATAACAACTGACACACATTTAGGCAAGGGGTATAGCACTGGAACAATAATTGATGCCAGAACCATGAATAACATTTCTGGAAAAACATACAGTACACATAATAACTTACTGAGACAATCAGTACTTCAGGCAATGAGGGTCATATACACAGGAGAAGGACAGGTATAGCAAGAATGAAGGAAAATTAAGCATTTTAATATTCCTTTAAAAAATAATAATTTTATCTTGTCAGTAACATATCTGTAAAGTTCAAGTTACTGCTCTGTATATCAACTTTTTAACAAAAATTTAATTAGAAAAAAATAACATACAGTATAATTAAAAATAAATAAATAAATAAATAATTATATAATATAAAATAATAACGGTCACACTATCATAACCAGTCTCAACTTATAAAAATGTTGTACTGCATTATATAGTTCTGCATATTCCAAAGTTTCAACCACAGCTTTCCCTTAAAACAAAGTAAGACCAATTTCATTATTCTACATCACAAATTTTTTCATTGCCATACAGTACTTCTCGTAATGGGAGACTAATGGGTAAATGATGTAAGAACTATGCCTTACATTGCTTCTTTCCTACAATAGAGCTAAGCAGCTCCTTTGTTCCTCATCAGTATGAGATGTCATATTAGGTGGATACATAAATGTAAAACTGAAACTAAAAATGCTTTTAAAAATACTTTCCCTTTCAAGCCACATCTTGGTTTGAAAAAATATGGCTTCTTGTTTTCACATTATTGCTTGGGATACCTTGACAGAAAATTTACAACTTAACTCAATGGATCATATAACTTAAAAAATAAAATTTTACCACTTACCAGCATGACCCTTCTGCATATGGCACTTCATATAATTGTGCATATGTTAAAATAAAACACAAGACTGAAGGACGACCATTTACAGCTTTGCTACGGCAGAGATAAAAATAACAACACTACCTCTCAATGCTATATTATAATCCAGGGATGAATTTGCTGCTTTTAGTTTTTCCAGACATGGAATAAATCTGACTGAACTGTGTTCTCTGGAAAAATCACAACCTGAATTTGAATACTTTGTGACACTGTAGTGAATGTGAGGCAGAACTGTCCAGTATTATTAAAATAAATTCTCTGCTACACAATAGATGGAGGGTGAAACATAGTTAACAAATATTATGATGGGACCCTGGTAAGGCCATCAAACTTGATCCAGCATCTCATGGGTTGCATAGTACTGACTTCAGAAAGATGGGTTGAAGTGTTAAGGATGATCTGAGACTGTGTGAAATTTCCAAGGTACCTAATACTCTATTACCAAGCAAAACTGTACATATTATACTATTCACGGTATTTATCAACACTAAAAGAGCAGGAAACATTAGTATATGCAAGTGCATGTAGTACAATAAATGTTTCTGCCTGAAAACCTACCAGTTGTAAAAAATAATCATGTCATATAAATAGCATACAACAATGTAGAGCACCGCAAGTTCACAAAATATACCGGTACTGTACAGCGTATCCAAGAATTTTAAGATAATTTGAAGTAACTTTCAACTAAACTAAAAAATTAATATAGTAATCAAATTCAATATTTTTTGCAGTTCAGTGCAGAGTGTAAGTTAATAACACAAAATATTTAGTTCAGTATAAGAGAGTTTTTCAATACTGTCATTCAAAACAAAAGTTTTCATAAAAAATAAAACAGTTATGATGATGATAATCCATGCTTATGTTCTCTCATATCTGGATCTCTTTTACATAAAAATTATTTTTAGGTACAGTTTTTCCTACAGATCTATTAAACCTCAAACTGTCTGGGTTGGGCAGAGTATTATACCCAGTTGGCAAGGTTTTAGTGATGTATAATTACATACTTAATTACAGTACATACCAAACACTTACATGTACATGAAAGTTATCATGACAATAAGGTTTCACCTGCCTGTGTATAAGATGGCAGTAGAGTATGAACAACATTACAGGGACATGTTTAACAATGAGACCAGCATGTACTTTAAAGTTTTCCTACTCTCACAAGGATAATCTGAACTGCTGATTCCCTCTAAATGCAAAATAGTTTACCTATTACCATATTTTTCTCCTCTTTACTCTTTCTTTTTCTGGTCCAAAGGCATATCATCCCTCATGTGCATGTGCTCTCTCTAGGTCATTCATGCTAATCCTTTCTCTCATGATAAATCTCTCGTAAACTTTTATTGCATCATTTCTTTTACCCCACTTTGATCTTCTGTGCTGCAATTTCACATTAATAACAACAGGTAGATGATTTCTAGTGTACTGTAAATCATTTGGGCTATTACAGTTAATCAAAATAAAGCCAATTGTTCGAAACCCATTTCAGATATACTCAGAATATCGTACAGTATAGCTTATGTATGTTGAAATGCAAGTCAAGTGAAAAATGTGAAACTCTAACAACATACTAACTGCAGATTAGCCACTACAAATCATGTAACAAAAGAATATGTATCCTGAAATGTGAGAGAGAATAACTGTGCTGACCTCATATCAGTATCATTGTACACAAATGTACAAAAACATGGACCTTGAAAATTATCAGAGTTGATTGAAGCAACCAACAGAGCTTATATTAAGAAGAGGTAGTAGGGGCAAACAGCCCAGACCTGGGAGGTACTACCACCATGGTTATAGGAGACCCAAGGGCCTGTCTGATCCCTTCTCATGCACACCTTGGTTACTGGTTACATCTCTTTGGCTCCCCCCGTTTGGGTTTCAGATCAGCTCCAGCTACATTTCACACACATTATGATGAAAATAATCACTCATAGCAGCTGTATCTACACTCCAAAAAACCTATCTTTAAAATATACCGCATTACAAAATGTAACAAAGGGGTGTATGTATAAGGTCTTCCTACACCATCCCCCTCAAGACGAAGGGGATGACCCCTGTAGTAAAAACATTGGCTCATTGTGGCTTTTGCCATGGCCAATCCCATGATGGGGCACCCCAGACACAGTGAGGCATCAACAATATGAGCAGCTGGATAGATGCTAAATCATAAGTGTCTATTTTTTTTTTTAGAATACACCAGTCTTGTACTGTTATGGTCCATGCATAAAATCATCAATGGTGACAATTTTTTAGTATAAGACACACCCACCGAACGCAAGATGCTGTTTACATCCTAAAGTGCAATGTACCTTTCAACGTGCCTTTAAGATATTGTGCAACATATATTCCAGGAGTCAATTAAAAATGTCATGTTCTAAACCAGTGCAGACTGATGTAATAAACTCAATAAGCAGCCTTGCACAGCTTTGTTAAGTCATTCTCTACCCTGAGTAAAAGTGTAAGTGGATGATCTCACCATCCTCCCCTATGACTTTCATCCTGACTTTGCTGTGTTATTTTTAATGCATCCCAATACCAAATGTGGACAACAGGAGACTTTTTGTTTGCTATACTGGCAAAAAAATTGTTTCATCAATAATTATGACCACTATTTCTATTACCATTCTTCATGTGAAAATTTCTCCAAACTGCCATATCACTGATGAGACTTTGAATAGGCTGGCCATACTTTTGAAGTAAATAAACAGGCATGTTTCTTGGTGCAAAGTAAAATCCTGGCAAAACTGACAACTTTCAGCTCATCCTGCAGAGATGTACTGTACATATTCTGCATTGTGGACAATGTATGCATGCACTTGTAATTACTCATTTATAATGCCTATACATATTACAAGCAAGAACCAGGAAATCCAGCACTAAAAGATGGGTACCGTAAGTAAAAAGCAGATCATACAAAAAGACACACAGACAAAGGGGCTGAGGTTATGGAACAAAGGGAGAGCTGGGATACAATAATATTTCTAGAGATCAATTAGTAAATATCTCAATTTGCCTTGTATATATATTAATTTCTTTCGATAACCTTGGTTATATTAAAAGTTCTAAAACTAAATAACTCCAATCTTGATCAAACATCGATGCTTTTATGGTCACAACAGTAAATTAAAGAAATCAATGCCGACGAACTTGCGGTTCTCTACTAATTCAAATACAGTACAGTGCTGTACTTGTAATGAATATTTTTAGTCTAGAAATTAAATTTAATGTGCAACAGAGGGTCAATTACTGCAATATTTAAATTCTTTACAAAAACTACATGTAATGCACTAACAAACCTGCCCGATATATTAACCCACTGAGTGCCAAGTATATATCAAAACTTGTGTCACCTCAAGTGCCAGACAATTCTTCTTTGGAGGAAACATTAATTGACTTCCTTGAGTAAATAATTACTATCAATGACTACAAAAGAACTTGCTACTTTCGTTTTCAAGCAGAAATGGGGTCATATAGGCATAACTTTCTTTGCTAATATTCACATTTTCAAAATATTATCATAGTAATACACCAATATATTTTTGTCAATGTATACAGTATATTCATTATACACACAATTATAAATAAATAATTGAAAAACATAGTCAACAGTAATAATCTTGTAAAAACAAGCAAAAAATAAGTTTAATTATTTAGTCATCCCTAAATTTCCATATTCAGTGATGAAGGTTAGGCCTACCCGAGAGAATTTATTATTTATGGCTTGCTGGTTTTTTTTTAATAAATCAAATTATACAGACCCAGCACTGAGTGTGAGACCAGTTGTTCATAGTTATATGACATGGCACTTCGTGGGTTAAAACAGCACAAAAAAATTCTTTCATTTACTTTACAATATATACATCCAATATGCCTTTTCTTTACATCACCATAAGTACAACAGAAGCTATGCAATTGTTTAACATTATTAGTTACTCATTCTTTCATACTACTTCTTAAAATATGCATACAGGCAGTCCCCTAGTTATGAAAATTCTACTGTACTGTATTTATGAAAATTTGCATATACAAATCAAATCATTATCAGGGGTTATAATACAGTACATATATAAAAAATAAATAACCGATTCACATTGTGCGCCTAATACAAGACCATGGCTGGCAACAGTTGACATCACTGTAGCCAAGCCTCTGCCAAACCACACACTGTAATTATCAACAGTCAGCACGGAGACAGTAACATCAGTGGTGATTTCCATCATTTAAACTTGGTATCTCCCCCACTTAAACTGGTAATGTTAGCAACAGAAAATGGCAAAGCAGAAACTATGGAAACCAATGGAGAAAAGCTGAGTAATATGGCATGTATGATTGCATTGAATCCCACTACTGTAGGAACAGTTATAAAGGATAAGGAAAGTATTCCTGAATATGTGACGCAAGCTGTACCAAGACTTTTGAACTCATGGAGTCAAGGAAATTTTTTGTTTTAAGTTGGTGGTGACAACACTGCCTGCTGCTGGCAGGAGGCATTGTGAATACTGGAAGCTTACCAAGTTGGTGATGCAGTGCAAGGTCCAAACAGTGTATGAAGGCATACACTTCATAGTGTTGCACTTTTCCTATACTGTATAGTACTGTACAGTACTATACACGCATGAAAATGGGAGCTACCGAGTTTGATAGAATTTAAGGGGAAGGATTCAACTTGGTGAATTATATAGAGAAATTTGTCTGCAAGAGTAAACGGACTTACAAAAGACCTTCAGGAACCATTAATTTTTGCAAGTTGAGGACTGCCTGTAGGCTGTATGAAATAGTGTGGTTGATCTTGGTCAAAACAATTATACATACTGTATATCTATAAGAAAATATTTCAACATGAGGCACTTAATTTCTCATATAATGCCTATACTTAACAGCAATTGTCTTTCATATTTATCAAATTTGAACATTTCAAATACTCAGTACTGTACTATAAATGAATTTGGGTTATCAGTTATTTTGTTACTAATGTGAAAAGGCATCATGGTTATAATAAAAACATGAACACTGTACATATTCTTATATTACATTTCCTTAAATACCTGAAAATTAATGTGATTATTCACTTCTTAAGCATTTAAGTGTATGGGTAACTGCAAAATTACACAAATTACTTTACATGAATTAGTCAGAGACTAAAAGTTCTAAAATTTTAGCCAAAGATATTATTCATGTTGCCCTCTCGTGGTGATTACAGTAGACAATGTTCGGAGGCAGAGCTCCACTAATAACTTTCATTGTTACCTGGCAGAACACACTCAAATTTAACCACTTGTCTAAAGTGTAGTATACAGAAATTCCCAAATAAAATTTGGGTGAACTTTTGTTCATGACTGTACATCTAGAAACAGTGAGATGGTTTATACCCTATACAAAATACTATTAACTTCATAGGTTTTAAACGGCTGCCTACTGTATTAAAAGAAAGAAAGAAAAGAAAAAAAAAATCTGATCAGCCTATCACAATCCTTATTTATATGAGGCAAAGAATTCTGACTCACCTGTATGTCTCTAGACCTTCCTTGCTAACTATTACAGTTACGTAACAGTAGCCATCAGTGACACATTCATTTTGGCGGCAGTTAGTGCACACACACCTCAGATTATCTCTTGCAGGAGCCTGTGTTTCTAACACCCGGCCTGAAATATAAAATAATTACAGTCTTACCTCCATTAATGCATACATTTGCCACCACAGTACAACATGATTGTTCACCAGCAAGTGCTGGTTATTCTTATAGGTAGTAAAATTTCCACACACAAATAACATAGTGTACACCCACAGACTAAGGACCTAACTCCTCGCCACCCTCACTGTGATCCACAACTGAACCACTTAAGCCGCGTTTTTGTCGTCCAAGCAACACGAAGATCGCTTGGTAAAACCAAGCGAAATCGCCCTGTACTGTTTTTGTCGGTCAAATGGATACGAAGCCGTGCCAAGCGATAGCTGCTGAAACCAACCTGTCTTCGCATCCAAAGCAACCCTGCTCGGGAGCAGTCTTGGTGCCGCTTGGTAGTCAGCTGACAAGAACAATATGGCCGACAGATAATTGAAATTGGCCTAATTAGTGTGTGTAACTTGCAATCAGCGATAGATAAACAAAAATAATGATGTAATAAGATATTGTAGTAGTATTTTAGGAGGTATAGGCTGCTTGGATAGTTTTTATACATATTATTATGGAATCCAAAAAGGATTATTTATAAGTAATCAAACATGCAATTTTTTACCAGTGCTTATACTGCTGCAGAGGTCTTAACCAAAATAATATTATTAAAGAAAAATTTGGTTACTCAGTTAATTGATTCTATACCTAACCATGAAATTTCAACATGTCAGGATTGGTATAATAGCCATATTTTCATTAATTGTGTCCAATTTTTTTTTTCTCCACCTAACCTCAAGATATGAGGCTGTGTACCTAATTGTGATGATTTCTTTTGGAGATCAGTTGGCCTTTTCTGTGGTTATTTTAAATCTTACTAAAGTGTATTCCTAATATTAACCCTTTTATTCCAGATCAGTGTGTGTGTGTACTGCAACAAGGCTTTACTGTGTGTGTGTGTGTGTGTGTGTGTAAGAGAAAGGGCATCAGTATGAGAGGGAATTTTTAGTAACTATATTGTGTGTGTGTGTGTGTGTGTGTGTGTGTTGTTTTACGCAAGACGAAAGAGAGGGCTGTTGCTGAAACGAGTCGCTACTACTCCAAGCTTCTTTTATAAGAAAGTTAAAATAAAGATAAGCATCGCAATGGTGTGAGGCTCTAATTAAAGATCTCTGTACTCAAAGTAAAACCACAACAACAACAATAACATCACAAATAACAATAACAACCATCAATCAAAGTTATGTCAGTGATGTGGTAAACCAACTCAGACCACTACCAACTCTGCTGTTTTTGTCGTCAGAAAGTGCTTGCTCCAAGCACTTTACTTAGTGGTTCTGTTTCCCAGATCACGAGTTCATGGTCCATAGAGATGTTGATATGGCATCAATACCTTAGTACATGGGTGTATAACATTAAAGCATATTTTCAAGAATAAAAAGAAAGGTACCCTCTTTACCTTCCATAGTCTTTGTTATAACTGCTAACTTTAGGGGTGTGTACTCTCCAATAATATATTAAACCCAAGCAAAATATACATTACCCGTAATTTTTTCAGAAGAATGAGTAGTGGTTGAAAAGTCACTATTCTGGTCAGGTGACACCAATGAACTTTCTTGCAAACCTGCAAAATATAAAAAATACAGTATCTGTAAATGGTTTTGCCATATGACATACTGTGCATGTTATCTAAAACTCAATTACCATATATTTTCACCATACACAAGGTAAAAAACTATCGACCAGGAAGGGTCTGATAGTTTTGTAAATGATAGGTAGAGCAGTATTTATCTAGACTATTGCCGTTTTGTAGCAGTATTGCCAGACCAGATCCGGCTAGGTCCCAGTATTTTGCCCTGGTCAGTTCCTGGTACTTTATCACAGTTATTTCCCGGTAGTTTGTCCAGGTTAGGTCCCGGTAGTCTGATGCGATCTAAGATAGGTTAGGTAAGGTCAGGCTAATTTCAAAATGATAGTTTACACCGGTTATATCCCGGTAGTTTGCCCAGGTTAGGTCCCGGTAGTCTGCTGTGGTCTAGGTTAGGTTAGGTCAGGTGGTATTTATGGAAACTGGGCATTTCCAAAGAAAATGCCAAAGAAGAAAAGTGTCTTAGAATGGTATAAATTAGGGTAAATATTGAAAGAATTGCCGTTATTGCGTACGGTTTTTCTACCTTCTTTACCCACTTATTTAGCCCATTCTAAGACTATTTTCTTCTATGGCATTTCCTCCGCAAATGCCCCATTTCCAAGATATTCAAATGGGAATTTTGAAATTAGCCTAACCTTACCTAACCTAACCTAGACCACAGCAGACTACCGGGACCTAACCTGGGCAAACTACCAGGAAATAACCGTGGTTAAGTACAGGAAATGACCTGGGCAAAATACTGGGACCTAGCCGGATCTGGCAACATCATCATATTCGGTTTAACGTCCGTCTTACATGCTGGCATGCGATGGACGGTTTTTAGAAATAGCCTTCCAAGCTAACCTATCTCTGGCCAGCTCTTTACTAACTCCTCTTTCTCTCAAATCTAATCGTATCACTTCCCCCCATGTTTTCTTTGGCCTTCCTCTACCTACTGAACCTGCTACATCAATTGCTCTACATCTACTAACCCAAGCATTCTCGTCCATTCTCTCAATGTGACCAAACCACTGTAGTCTCCTATTCTGAACACATCTCCCAATACTATCCAGATTTAATCTTCCCCTGAGTTCTTCTGATCTAAGTCTGTTTTTAAGGTTTACATTACACATCCATCGTATCATTCTCATATCATTTCTCTCCATGCAACACACATCCTCGACCCTTACGGGTTAAGTCTCACTTCCATACATCATCACACTGCGCACAAATGCCTGATAGACTCTGCTACAAAATGGCAATTCTTTCAATAAATACCTTAATTAGTGGGTAAAGATGGTAAAAAGATCGTAATACCAACCGGCAATGGAGTAGATATTTACCGGTACAGGTCATAATGCACCAGGAGTAAAAAAGCTAATTTTCAGTATCCATTATTTGAAGTGTCTGAATGTTTCACACCAGAATTGTTCCAATAGTTTATCTACCTTGTGTACATAAATGGACACCACCTAAATAAACAAACACTGTTCAGTACTGTACTTTTATAAACAATAGTCCAAAAAATGTGTAAAATCCATGTCCCAACATATAACAAAAGTTTTGGGAGGGGCAAGTAAGCGTGAGAATGAATCCACTTGACATTTGTCACCAAAGAGATTGGCCATTTGTATGTATTGGCAATACGAATTAAAATTTGAGAACATATACTATAAAGTCCCTTTAACTCCACTAACGCTATACCTTACTACAGTATAATATTATAATTACTGCGGAAAATCAGGGACGATACTAAAGTGATAAATTTAAAGGGTATTATTACAGAAGTACTTTATTCTTGGTTAGAACAGCGCAGTGTTACCACATCCGGTTAGGTCCCGAGAATTTGCCCCGGTCACTTTATGATAGTTTACACCGATTATATCCCAGTAGTTTGCCCAGGTTAGGTCCCGGTAGTCTGCAATGGTCTAGGTTAGGTTGGGTTAGGTTAGGTAAGGTCAGGTAAGGTCAGGCTAGTTTCAAAATGCCCCATTTGAATATGCCTTATCTTGGAAATGGGGCATTTGCAGAGGAAATGCCATAGAAGAAAATAGGGTATTTATTGAAAGAATTACCATTTTGTAGCAGTGTTTCCAAATCCGGCTAGGTCCCAGTATTTTGCCCCCGTCATTTCCTGTACTTTTCCACGGTTATTTTCCGGTAGTCTGACCAGGTTAGGTCCCGGTAGTCTGATGCGGTCTAGGTTAGGTTAGGTCAGGCTAATTTCAGAATAGGGCATTTGAATATGCCCTATCTTGGAAATGGGGCATTTGCGGAGGAAATGCCATAGAAGAAAATAGTCTTAGAATTGTCTAAATAAGTGGGTAATGAAGGTAGAATACCGTACGCAATAACGGTAAGGTAAATATTGCGATTATCTGCGTCCTCGATTTTTACACTTTCTGTTTAACCGAAATCGCCCATTTATTTTCCCTTTTTATTTTGGAGACTGTAATATATTATGTGGAAATACGTAAAAACATGAATAATATTTGTACGTATTTACCTTCGCATGTATTTACTTTGAAACGGGAGTGTGGCTTTCCTAGCGGTTCCCGACTTCCCGTCACTGCGTGCAGTGTTGCCAGATACAGGAATACTTCCATGTTTTAGGCAAATTCTGTCCACACTTGGGCAATTGTATCAAGAATGTTCAATAAGTAGCCCAGTTGAGCGGGAAATTCAATCATTTAAAATTGGGATAAATAATTTTTTGATCACCAGACGAAATAACCTGACCTACCTAACCTAACCTAGACTGTTGCCACCTTCGGGACCTAACTTAATGTCCTTCGTGACCTAACCTAATGTCCTTCGAGACCTTTAAAAATAAAATAAATTCTGTGGATAGGAGCTAAAAGTATCCCGATTGGGTGGGTCAGGCGTATTGTACACAACTGCCTGTTGGACCTTCCGTAATTTTGCCAAGGGGATCTGGTAACACTGTCCGCCCGACCTCAGTTCGTCCCTTCGCTACAGAAATATCATATCTTAAAATTGAAATATCTAGCAAAGAATACATTTCCACAAGATAATTCCACTGAGTTTTGATAAAAGTAACCGAACCCTACCTAACCCAACCTATCCTAACCAGTAATTCGCTGGCGCAGATAATCGCAATATTAGCTAACAGTAATTCTTTCAATATTTACCGGTCAGGTTAGGTCAGACTAATTTCCAAATTATGTTTGTAAAACGGGGCATATCTCGGAGAGAAACACCATAGATGAAAAGTGTCTTAGAATGGTCCAAAATAGTGGGTAATTATACTAAAATATACAATATAGTGAATGAAGTACTTCTATACTAATACCATCAAAAATGTCTTAGAATGGTCCAAAATAGTGGGTAATGATACTAAAATATACAATATAGTAAACACAGTACTTCTGTAAATTTACCCATTTAACTAATCAATTTGTGCATGTTACCTCACTTCAGTTTCATTGTAATATAATTAACTCACTATAGAGACCATCTACAAACAACTGTCAAAAATCCTAAATAGACATATCACTTAGAAACAGAAAACATAATTTTTAGGAAACGTTCGCAATCCCACAGTAGGCCCACACCTCATTCACACAACCTTCTTTACATAGCTACTTGCTGAAGTTAATTATACCCTATTACACTCACCACTGACAAGGGCGGCTCCACAACAACACACTAGTAACCATCTATAAGATGTCTTCATGGTGCTGCACACTTATAAACTTTACTAGCTACATGGCCCTTCTTCTTCTATCCCCAGTCTTATACTTTGTTATTTGGTACTATATGCGAATGGGATATACAAAATGCTCTAACTCTGATGGTCACAAATAAATTCCGATCCTACTCTGCTGTAGGTATAAGGGATTTGATAATAAAATGTAGGGTCGAATTCTTTATAGCGTATACTCTTAGGTTATCTATTGGCTAGACAGACTACAGCCGCAGGACTCTTGACGAGACAGTAGCCTTCCGCATGTTCAATGTAGTGCTGTCGTGTCAAAATATCAGCTGTAACTCATTGCTGTTGTAAAAACTATTATATAAAGTATTTACATTTTGCTCAGAAATAATACAGGACAATCAATATTCACGTTTACTTGAGCTTGATTACTCGCACCAAGGGTAAATAAGTGTACCTCATTATGCATAGTCTATGTTTATATATTAGATTACGAATTTCATGTAAAAATTAATTACTTTTATGAAAGATGTCTATTAAAGTTTCTACAGGTAAATATATTGTAGTCATACGGTGCGTAGGAATACCATGATGTTTAGGCGGCCTCTTTGAACAACCCAAATGCTACCATAACTCTTATTTTGATCAACTGAACACCATTTTTCAGAAACTTATTGAGTAAAGAGTAAGTTATATTACTGGCAACATACACAATACAGAATAACACACAAGATGAACATTTATGTAAAAGTACACAGATGTGGGGTCGTAAATCCTGAATGTCTGCTGGAGCTATGCTGTTGGGCTATAATGGGCTCTTGTCGAGGAAGTCACTGGTCAAAGATACATTGAACGGCCCTGACGCCGGGGAAGGAGTTCCGAACGTTCTAAATAACGATGTTTATTAACAGAAATTACAAAACCGCTCCTGGCAGATTCCATCAACATTGACGTGGGCTGGCAGGTTCCGGTCCGGATGCGTTTACCAGTACCACACTAACCACAGGAAACAGGTAGATGTAATTCAAGACACAAAACTAGACCCATTGACAACACGAAGACATATACACAGACAACAGATGATATACAAAATCACAAACAAGTTAGTTGACATAGACAAATATACATATTTACGTAAACCCTATAAGTATACGATCCACTAGAGGCAGCCGCAACTTAAAATGCCATACATACCAAACAAGCACTGATATATTTAGGCACTCATTCTTTCCCCGCAGCATCCAAGAGTGGAATCATCTCCCATCTCACTCTTGACACGTTTAGAAATAGGATCACCAATCATTACCTCCCCAATCCTAATCCTCAACCCGCAGTTCCTGACCCAATCCACCCTTATCCTACTAATCCTCCCCTGGATCCTTAAATCCCCGGCACAACCCCCGCATATTATGCTGCCCATGAGCGGCCCTCTGCAGGACACACAACTTGAAGTCTTGTTGAACTTGAACCGAAAACGCTGTTGATAAAGTGTAGAGTCATAGACAAACACAGTCCCCGACTCCCCGTTCACAATATCAAAACAAACAACACCTATGGCCCACCCACTGCAGTGCTTTGACAGTTCTCAATAGGGGTCAGACTATATGAACGAGTTAACTTATTCCAGATCATAGGGTTTACCTTGGATCAACATCATCATAGTCACTCCCGAGTTCTGATTCATCTGGCATTCGTTGCACCAACATCAATGACGGGACCGAACTGTATGTGAAACAAATCCCAGGTCTTTTGGCCCTTTCTTCTTGTAATGTATGCAATTTATCTCAGTTCTCATCAATACTAATAATTTTTACCCTTTTCGACTCCTATATTCTCTGCTGGAACATCAAAAGCACTGAGCCTCTCCTGTGAATTCCCTTTCCGACACTAGAATTACTACCATGTATACTGTACAGTATTTTGCACTGCTACAACGTTTACATACCACAAATTATCGCTATACTGTATCTCTGTGTTGTTTATAGCCCACTCTATCATCATCTCCTTCATAATACTAAGTTAGGTCTTCCAGGTCTAGGGTGGTCTTTCATCTTTATCATCATATTTTCTCATTCTATTGGTTAGGTTAGATCATTCTAAGAGATGAACCAAAGGTTACATTTTGTTGGGTTATAGTAACCTGAAAAAAAGTTCTCTAATATTTTTTCTTTCTTAGGATCAATCCTATGCTGATGGCAAGTCTCAGAGGAGCAACAAGCAGGGGGTCGTCTTTGGCTCCCAGCTCAAGCACTGTATATGTGTCAAACCTGCCCTTTGTTCTCACCAACACTGACCTTCATAAAATGTTTGAAAAGTTTGGAAAGCTTGTGAGGTAAAGTTAAGCATTGCCTCTATTTCTTATAGACTGGTACAGAATGATAAAATGTAGTCATCATCTATATCAACAACTACATACATTGCAATAAAATATAAAAAACTAGTCTGTATGGTACCAATTCATTTATGGCATTCGGTACTCTGTACTTTAAAATTAATACTGTTGTAGTACTGAAAGGGATATGTATTTGAGTTTGTCGAAGTACACCTCGGTCTCGTATAGAACGTCCAATAGGTCGATAGAAGACGTCGTTCTATGTGAAATCGTTCTATGTGATACATGTAACCTATGGGGAAAATCACATTTGGTCGATCAATCACCAAAATTGTCCTAGAAATTAACATAAAATACTTTTCAAGGTGTTTCTTGCCTTAATCCTACTGTACAGGGATGTATGTAAACTGCATTTTACAATTCGTATTAAGGTTTTGGCAGGTGACTCATGTGACTGAGACAAGTCGGCGGCATCCGTGGTGGTGGAGGTGGTAGGGGGGGAGATAGTGCGTGATCATCGTTTGTTTTCTTTTATTAACCATACGCTGGTGTTTCCTTCTCCTTTCTCTTTCCGAGAAGTAACTTCCTTCTTTATATCAAAGGAAATGGCCTTCCGTTTTGTAAATGCACCACCTGGCATGACTGAGTGTTGAAGCTGGTGGTTAACTCGTAATCACTAAAAACGAGCGAGTCAAAGACGAAATTTCCCTTTATGCCTCAATAATTCCCTGTTTACTCTTGAACATTGACAGTCTTTTTGGTATTTCTTCTGGTAAGACATTCCCTGTTTACTTTTGAACAATCTTTATATAATTTCCCCGTGTGGATTTCAAAATTCCCTAAAACAGAGAAATTTCCTTGCTCCTGGCAACACTGGGTAGGGGGAAGGAGCAGGAGAAGTGGCGTTATCACACTCACCCACACTGTACAGACGCCAGTGATATCATTTCCTGGCACGTTCATTATGATTTAGCTCGTTTTGTATAAGAACTCCTCGGATTTGCTTCACTTATTTTCGCCACCCGTTCTATATGGATGCAATCGTTTTGTAAAATAATTTTAAGCTAATATTTTGGTCGCTCGTTCTATGTGAACACGTTCTATATGAGACCGAGGTGTACTTTCACAACCACAAAACTTTAAATTTGTGTAAAGTTGTTAATCAGTCCAAATCTGCAATTAAAATTACACTTCTGCAATTGTGGAAGTAATTTCATATAGTGTCCAGCACTGTAGATTGGTAACAAGTAAGTTTTCATTTCATTACAGAGTGACTATAATGAAAGACAAGGACACCAGGAAAAGTCGAGGAGTGGCTTTTGTTTTATTTTTGCAACGTGAGGATGCACAAGCATGTGTACGTGGAACAAATGGTTGTACAATGTTTGGACGCACTCTTAAGGCTAGTATTGCAGTGGACAATGGGAGAGCTCCAGAATTTATTAAAAGACGTGAATACCCAGACAAGTCCAAGTGAGTATTGTCGTTATCATAGTACAGTACAGTACAGTAACAAAGCAAAAGATTGACTACTATACTTTATACTTATTAATGACTTAAAGAAGGTCCTAGTAAAATGGATGCCCATTGTTTGTGGCTACACTATGCTGCTTGGTATAGGACTGGAGCACTGCTTAACCAGAATGTACCAGGCAGATATGCTGAAACTTTCACCTGTGTCGTGATGCATATAAGTGGATTGGTGATGACCTGACCTGGGCCTCAGCAATGGGCTTCATGAAGCATAATTGTCTTAGTTTTGGAAACTGGAGCTATATAGCTACCATTTCAGTGCTTGAATAATAATAATATACTGTACGCCCATCATGTTTTGGTGGTTTTGTGTTGGGAAGGGTATTTGTTTGTATTGAAGGGGGCTCAAGTTTGGTGATATATGTGACAGGTCCCACAGCAACTACTCTTTCCAAAGGGTAATGCATTGACTGTGCTGTAGATGTGTGTACTGTATTTGAGAATTCTGTGGGATTGGAAGTGTGGCCCATGTCATTAGGTAGTCACTCTCTCAGCCTGTCCTTTTGTTTTCCTTCAATCCCTTCCTGGATTGAAGCTCTCCACCACTTCATAAAAGAAAATAGGGTTGTGGTGATTATAATACTGTACAGTATTATGAATGCTAAGAATCTGAAAATATGTTATTCTATCATAAACCCATACACCTCTTTTGATTTCTAGGTGTTATGAATGTGGAGAAGCAGGGCATCTTAGCTACAGCTGTCCACAAAATTTGCTAGGAGACAGAGACCCACCCAAGAAGAAGAGTAAAAAGAGAAAACATGAACAAGAGAAGGGAACCAACACTAATAAGTGCCAGAAAATATACAGTGAGGAAAATGATGAAGATGACACTGATGAAAACTTTGAAGACGAGTCACTCAGTGCAGCAATAAGATATCAGGTAAGGCCTGTTTGATACTACAATACTGCTGGTGTTATTAAAACTACTACTGTATATCTTTCCTTAAGAGTACCTCCCAAAACACTAAAAACATGAACATAAAAAATAAATACATATAATGGTATGGGTTATTTTAATAATGTCTGTTATTAAGCTGACAGCTGCATTATGTTAACACTGGTAACCAGTGTGGTGTTCATACTGCCTCTCCATTATCACCAACATTCAGAAATCCATTTTCACTTCACATTCACCAATATCTTTATCCACAATGCTGTCACTTCATCATTGAGAATGAGGGTGAAATATGGGGTGGCTCTGATTGTAGACTTTCTCACTGTTACAGACTGGTGACACATCCAAAATTAGTAATGTAAATGCATATACCGGTATATACAGTACAGCATATATTTTGCCTGATTATGATTAAAAGACTCTTGCTATGTTTTTTGTTGCAGCAAGAATTACGTGCTGCTGAAGCTTTCCAGGGCAGAATTTCTTCTGGAGAACAATTCATAGCACAGCCAGAAGCTCAAGGAGTAAAAATTAAGAAGTCTTCCTACTTCAGTGATGAAGAAGAAATTAGTGACAGCTGACATTTTAAATGCATCAAGCAAGGTTAGTGGGTATTGTAGTTGCAGTGGGAATATCAATTTATGCCTCTTGACTCGGATGGTCTGTAAGATACTGTACTGTATTGTAATAGT
Source organism: Petrolisthes cinctipes (assembly GCA_033782935.1). NCBI lineage: Eukaryota > Metazoa > Arthropoda > Malacostraca > Decapoda > Porcellanidae > Petrolisthes > Petrolisthes cinctipes. Next base: position 109,042 of record JAWQEG010004435.1, read on the forward strand.
GACACAATCAATAAAAATTCCACAAGATGGTAAGAACAAGTCTTGAGATACTCATCAGTGAATGTTATGAAGCTTGATTTTGTGTTTGTTTACTGTTTTTGCGTTGTCTTTGGTTACAGTGCTGTAATTTTTCTCATTCAGTTCACTTCTTTCCTCCTCATGGGAAAAAGGTAATTATAATGAAAAACAATTAGTTCAGAAGTGAAAAATATAATTCGAATTATGCTTGTTGGATTAAACTCTAGTAGTTTCACCATTGATAGTAGGGGCAGCAGAATTACATGCTTTTCTATTTGTGGTGTTATTGCAGTTATGTCCTTCATTTCTCTGTCTAGTCCAATATGTTAGACAGAAAAAATATGACTGTCCATTTCCAACTTGATTTGCCTGCTCTACTGTTTGGGGAAGTGGCAACCCCAGTGTTTCCGGTAGAAAGGTGCTGACAGCTGCTCCACACACACATAGGCCACTCAGGATGTAGTATGGTAGCTTCTGGTCACCGGTCCCCTGTAGATACAATAGGTTTCCACCAAATGGTAAATTTTTATGCCTCATAACACTACAATTAATAATAAGAGTAATATTAATGAGAATATATCAACAGGAGAGAAAGGTCATAGGACACTAAGATGATAGAAGGATATGGACACAAAAAAAAACAAGTATATGAAGCAAAGACAAAGTTCAACAAAGAAACAATTGAAAGCACATTAGGATATTTAATGAAAACAAGAATGAATGAAGACACACGAGTCGAGATGAACCACCATAAAATAAAAGTGTACAAAATGAAGGAATATGCACCACAAAGAGAACAAAGCCCATAACAAAAAATGTTTGTGAACTTACTAGAGCCATGAGTGATGGGACAAGAACAGTTGCTGAAAGTCCTGTGACACCAGTAATCCCATAGGAGAGTGAACGAAGAGGGGTGGGGAACAGCTCTCCGATCTGCATGTATACTACCAATACTGCTTCAGTCACAAACAGTTTCACCAGCCCACATAAGGTTACTAATAACCACTGATCTGTAAATTGCACACAAAGGTACAGTAACTAAAAATTATAATGACGGGAGTAACACATACAGTGAGTTTGAAAACTGCTATTTCCTTTAGAAATAGCATATCCTAATAGCTTACCTGATACAGTAATGGAAGCCAAGCCACTAAAAAGGGCACTTAAGGCAAGTGTGTAGATGGTGGTAAGTCTGCGACCAAGGTACTGTGCAGACAAAACCCCGAGCACATTACCAGGAATTTCCACTAATGACAGCACAAAAAAGTTGACAAATTCATTGCCAGTCATGTTGTGGATGTTAAGAACAATGCCAGAGTACACCACACAGAAGATAGTTCTGGAGGAAGACAGGACATATTCATAAGTGGGGACACAATTAGTCTTATTTAGTTACTTATTGCTGTACATGTATGAAGCTAATGTGGTTCGTGACTTGGCAGATGAGGTGACAGTGCTTTTGTTAATGGCTGTAAAACAGTTGTTCAAAAAGGATTTGGAATCATCCGTACACTGAATGTGAGGTTTTAAACATGATGGGATTGGTACCCTTGAAATGTATATAATATAACTCAAGACCTATTACCTCATGTGCCAGTTGCTGTCAGGCTCTTATCACAAGTGTGTGTGTGCTACACTATTCTGAAGTTTATCTCTAATAAAACAATAACATGACTTTATACAAACACTGTCAATATTATCTTAAACTTACTATGGACATGAGTACCAACTACCCCTTGGACTATGTCTATAAGGATGGTACCCAATCTTTTTTGGGCGACTGTATATTAGCCAGTCATACTAGTATAGTGTTGATCAAGTAAGGGATGTATATGATATACTTTTAGCCTCACGTGTTAAGTGATGAAATGAGGAGGTGCTTTCGCAGCATTCTGTACTTGACAAGGTCTTTAACTGTGGCAGTTTTCTTCTCTTCTGACTGAGCTTTATTCAGAAGGTGCCGCAAGTTTGGTGGCGGTTGTAAGCCATTAGTGGCAGCCACTTGAATCATTATTCTCTCACATTCATCAACCCGGTCCATCGACAACAACCACCGTGGGGACTCTGGCAGGAATCTAGTAAGAGAGATTTATTCATATTGTATTAATTTTGCTGACTAGAATTAAAATACTGAAATATTAAAGTCTTTCATTTATTATCTTTCATGTGTGAAGAATTTCAATTAATATAATTAGGCTATACTGTAAATTTACAAATAGATTCAGATATTACCGCCAATAGAGAAGGAACAAGATTGAGGGAGCATGACACAAGATGCCAAATATCTGCCAGTGAGCGAGGAGCCAGGCACACAGGGATACACAGCACATGCCTAACGTCCCCACAATGAAAGATAACGCTGCTGTCACTCCTCTCAGATGTTCCGAACTAAGCTCAACCACTGCCAGAATGAGTGAAGTGGTAATTTTACTATAATGGCACATTTTGGCAAAGCAAAATATGTAAAAAGCAAGATACTGCCAAAATGCTGCAAAAGAAAAGATTCGTAAAAGTATAATATAGCTCGATGGTACACATTGCAGGCCTACATTCTTGTTGGTACAGCGAGTTTGATACTGTACAGCATTTACGACTGTAATGTTAAGAACTCCTCTTAGACAATATGCTGGTTTTCGAGTATATTCCTTATGTCCTTGGTGGACCACATAACCTGTTGGCATAGTTCAGTAGAATGCATTCAAGTTTCAAGTAATATAAAAATTTGGATGACTTTACTGTGTACTTATATTTGTAAGATATCATACTGTATGAAACCAGTAAATAGAGTAATGAAAAATCTGAGCAATAATTAATAAGTGATATAAGCTATACAGTAACTGTATTCATAAGTAAATTTACAATACATTACAAGCTGCCCTAGCAAGGCATAGCTGACCTATGATGTAAGGCATCTGGTATATACTGAAGAAGGCAAGGCAGGCGAGGAAGCGGGTCAAGGCGAAGAGTTGCCAGGAGGGTACTATCATATTGGCTAAACCAAATATACAGTTAATCCAAACTGTCAAAAAGAAAACTGGACGCCGACCAATTCTGTTGGAGTAGATAATATACACAGTAATGTGTGGCATTTATAGTTGCTTAAAGCTATACTTATACTCCCATTTTCAAGATAGTATCAGTTACAACAGTACCACATGGAGAAGTGTATGAGATAACCTGTCTGCCAGGATTGAGAAGATAAGTGTGCCAACAGCATTGCCAGCCACAGCTAGGGAAAAGATGGTTGTGATGATGCTGGCGTTGTCACATACCCAGTTGAATTCAGAAACAGCTGTCTCTCTCCAGTTGTTGCGGTCATAATCCCACCCAAACCTACAACCTGCCAGGATCAAGTGAAACAAAATTGAATTACAGTGAGACAAGAGGGAATGTGGGTCAGACAGGGTAAGAAGTTATCTAATATCCATAGAACATCAGAAATTATAAAGGTTTAATAAACAACCACAGTAAGCTCTGAAAAATATATGATCATTGCAACATATGCAAGAGACCAAATTTTGCAATATGACCCATCTATGTTTAGTTAATGTCTAATTTATTTGTTATGTAATATTTCCCAAGCACCTTTATATCTACTCACTTATTATAGTGGAATTATCAGCATTGTTGTGGTTACCCCAGAAAGTAGTGTTGTACATGGAACACTGACTTGGGTGATAATATCCGTCGGCACCCTCTTCCCTGTAACACACACATGTGAAAGCACTATATGATATATTCATGACAGGAAGGTAACAGACACAAAAACGTGGCAAACGAGTGAAGCTACTGTACTTCCCTTCAGAGAAACTGTAGCAATATTATTAACCATATATTTTCTAAAAATTTAACTTTCTTGGTAGTCAAATGATAATGTATGGATACAACACTAATATGGTCGTTACAGTTACGGACTCAACACATTTATATTACAAAAGTGTATTTTTAGTAAATAGCTTTTCACTTTCGAGGAAATTTTGAGAAAAGGAAGATTTAATTCAAGTACATACAATAATTACTCACCAAGGCACAGTTAGATTCTGCCACTGCTCGGTGCTGAGGTTTTGTTGTTCCGGGGACCTGGGGACGTGGCAAGAATGATTTGGAGTGGATAGAATTAACAGCAGAGAAGAAGCACCAAAGGGAGTGTAAAATGAGAGTGGGAGCATGAAGGCATAAATCAGAAGCCTCTGGTAACGCCCCTCTGTTCCTACGGCAGTCATAATCTGCTCATAGGCACTAATGAATGAGGGGTCTCCATTTTGAGTGTCTCCGTCACCCACTTCAAGCATCTTGCCAATTTCATCTTCGGCTTCCTCCTTCATCACTTCCACCTTGTCCATGTCAATGCTCTGTAAAGTACAGTATATACACGTCATTTTTCTTATAATAATATAGTCTGGAAATGTTTAAAGTTTACATAAATACGATTTTTATCCTTTAAAATAACTTACCCTTCACGGAGCTCTCGGTGAGGAGACAACACTTTTGTTGGTGAGTGTACAAAGCATGAATTTACAGAACGATATATCAGAACTCTGCAGACGGATAAATACTCTTGCAGTTGGAAGGGACAGACAAAACATTTTACACAAACTTCATCCATCCCACAGCCTGACCACTTGGAATCATAGACTTTCTTTAGCTCTTTCCTAAAATTTGTCAGTGGCGAAATATCTTCTTTTTAACATCATCACACTTTGCATTTTTCTTCATTTCCTTTAATAATATTAATTAACAACCTATCATCAGCTATATACTACTTTATATATTTTCTCAGTTCATATATTCTTTTAAGGTATTATATCCCACTTGTACACATCCCTCGTGTCAATTTTTGTTTTGACAGCTGGAAGATGTGCTTGCCATGGATGACCCCCCCCCCCAAACGTGACAATTTTAATAAAAGTCACATGACCTCTGAGGTCACATAAACATTTATAGTGTATATTGTTCTTTTCTTACTTACCAAATGTGTTTTTGGAAAATAATACGTGCGCACTACTCAAAGAACTGTAAAGAATTGCCTTCTACTCACCTGATATCACCGTACTATAGCAATCATATAGTTGGCTATGAATCTTCAACAGAACACTGATACAACAACCCTCACCCTACCATAACTCGTGGTAACTGAGGAGTGACCGAGCGACAGTGTAGTTGTCAAGCCATGAGTGCCACAGGAAGGGCTCCCCATAGAGTGTGTCTTTGCCTACCGGTAGCCAACTGTTCCAATCGTTGCTTTATGGTATGGTGGGAATGACTGTAAAAAAAATTCACAGACGATATACGTTGTAAGAATATAGATGGAAGTGATATAGCTACTGCAATATATACTGAATTCATGCTGATGCTGGTATGAACTGATTCTTAATTAGGCTATATATCAACATAATTTTGCATAATTTCATTCAGTAAGTCATAATATAAATAGGTAGTGTAAATCTGGAAGAAACAATGTGTGTAGCTTTTGTCATAAATGTAAACTTAAATGCAGTGTGTACACCATCACATTTAGAACATTAGGAAACAAGTATACAAAAGTTGGAAAAACCTGCATGTATATTTTGTGGCGGTAGCCTACAAGTAACGCTCCATTTTATTATCAATTTACCGCATCGCCACGCCATGTGGTGATTAGAGTGATTAGAGCGATGGTTAGATCATCCTCATTTTCTAGTCACCTACAGTGGTACAGTTGAGGACACATGCAACACACACACTACGGTACAAAGTATATATAGTACGAGCCTCTCCACGCATACACGACGTCACGTCCTACCTACCCTATGTATTGCTCAATGAGGTGCCCAGTTTCAGGTGTGTGTGTTTCATATGTCCGCAACTGTACATACATGACTGCCAGAGGTCACTGACAATATAATCATGAACGTGGGAGCGTTCTGACTGAGAGAGAGAGGATGTGCTCGTGTGCCACTCTACCACATCCACTCAACTTGTGCTTCACTCCTTGTTTTGTTTACCCGCATAAGTATGCTATATATACGTGTCGTGTTAATTACAGCACTTATATACAGACACAAGACATCACATAGTTTGCATTTAATATATATATAAATACTGTTAAAACCTGGCGTTACTAATTGCATCAAACAATATGAATTAAATGTACAGTAGCCTACGTGACCCAGAAATATGATATGCGAGTGTACAGCAGCTGACTCCCATTATGTAATAAACGTTGCCAGTTAACTCAAGGCTTCCCTTTATATGACGTAATTTTTCACTGACAGAAACCGGTTATAATCTAGTCTGATATTACCTTCATGCTTACTTGAGGGGATAGTATACGTTTGGTGCATTAGAGCGCTTTGAATCCTCCAAAATATGCCAGGAAACAGCCCCAAATATTATTAACAAATATAATGGTGGCCTGTTACTTAGAATAGTTTGGATGAATCAGTTGATCCAGATTTACCAACACAGCTTGGGTTGAATTGGAGGACCCGATATCTCTAAACTATGTCACAAAACAAACTTTCTCAGTAGGCTATAATTATATAGCTTTTGTTTGTGGCACAATCTGACAGAACTAAATTGTAGCCTACATTTCTCGGGCTATTCATTACAGGGTTACTTATTAATTTTAATTAGCTTTGTAACACTTGTAATATTTTCCAACTCTCTCTCTCTCTCTCTCTCTCTCTCTCTCTCTCTCTCTCTCTCTCTCTCTCTCTCTCTCTTATCCTGATTTTTTTTCTCTGTTCTATAACTATTTTAAATATTGCTCATATGAGTTATTACACAATAAAGGCATACATACATATAGGCTACTTTTGGTAGATTTGAGCGCTTTGATTCCTCCAATTAAAATATGCCAGAATACAAACAGGGCCAAATTAACCAAAAATACTGGTGGCCTGTTGTTAGGAATATTTTGGAGGATTGATGCAGTTGCTCCAGACTTACCACCAAGTACTGCCCACCTCACCTCAGGAAACATACCCTCACCGTACAGAGCAATATATATAGTGAGGATTGGGGTGGCTATGGTAGAGTACAGTTGGACACAAGAAGATTCCTTGAACGTCGAGCGAGATGCGGCAACCTTATCGCGTTTGTTTAGTCCAGAGAGTAATCAAATTTCATGAATGAAGGGCTCAGAATGTATCATGAACGCTGATTGGTAGACTGGAAACAAGTTGAAAAGCTTCTTCTATGCAGAGAATATTAATAAAGCTCTGCTGGAGTAAACAAACGCGATATGGTTGCCACCTCTCGCTAGCTAGACGTGTTCAGGGAAGCTTGTGGCTAACTGTACATGACCTCTATATACCCCTCGTACACCCTCCCTCCCTAGCTATATGTTCTTGCTGCTGAACGACCAAACCCTACAACCAGGGATACACATAGGTGGAAGTTTTGGGGTGGGTGGGGCATCTCGGGAAACGGGGCATTTGCGGAGGAAATGCCATACATGAGAAGTACGTCTTTTTTAGAATGATCCAAAATACTATAGTACGTAGGCAATGTTGGTAGAAGAACCGTACTAGTGACAATAAAATAATACCTATAATATATTCACAAACAACTGGATCGGATATATTTATGAAAAGTGTCAGTAGGCAGCAATGGAAGTAAGGTATAGCTATGTAATCGAGAATAACTTATCATAGTCCAACAGAACACATGAGCCATACACTTCAATGGCGTTTTCTTTAATGTTTATTGAGGAAGAACAAACTATCGACTCATATCTAAGGGGTAACAAACACAATTCTGAGTTTCCCAAGGTGCCTAATTTATTTATCTCCCGTTACTTCTTACACAACATCAGTTATATATCAAACAATATCCATTTATGTAACCAACTTCATGGCCTTTATCGGCAAATGGTACCCTGAGTGTTGGTTGGAGCTTGCATAATTATAAAGGTAAATAAACAAATAACTTAAAGGTTCATTAGGCCTAGTCTGAAATAACTAACGCAAATTATAATGGCCAGCTGTTCATCTAGACTCCTAGAGGAGTTGTTGTTGTTGATGATGTTTTCCCGGGGCAGAATGGCCTCCTGCCCCACAGACCCCAGGTACGCTCTGGTCGCAGTGAAAAAAAAAAAAATAAAAAAAAATAAAGGAGGGGCTGGCCCTATATGCCTGGGCTACCGAAGCACATCCCAGGGAGATGGGACGAGAGCTTACTGGACCAGGGAATCTGGGGGCCTCCGACCGCCAGGGAGATTGGGGAGAAGGTCTTTGATCCCACAGCCATTGCTGTGGGCCCAAGTCCACGTTGCCACAAGAGCTACATGTGGGGCTGCAACTTCCATAAGACCAGCCCTGAAGGGACCATAAAGGGGGAGGAAGTTTAGACTGCTGCATGCAAAGGGATAATGCACCCCCATGTGCTGGCGGTCGACAAAGCAGTGGGGAAAATAAATAAAACTCAGGTTGCAGTACACCTTACGTGATTTTTTAATCGATGTGGGCAGATCTCGTCAAATCCACTAGAAAGTAATCAGATCCTACAACAATTTTTATTCTAGCCCTGTGGGGGATGGCTTGCTTATATTCACAGAGAATGAAGTCAGCCCCACTGGGCACTGAGTATTGTGTTTGGTTGTATTGTGTAAATAGATGGAGTGATGTCTTTGAGCATATGACAGACTTCTCTCGGTGTAGGTGAGACACGAAAAAGATCAGCAAAGGTGGACAGACAAGTGAAACGGGAGTTCCACCCCTTCCTATCACCAGTCCAGTGTCCACCCTATAGGAGTATACTGCCCTGCTCGACTGGTCTCTTTAGTCTCCTCCTTCATCTAGAGGAATTATACTTGTTGATAAGAACTGTTTATTATCTATCCAAGCAGGACTTTCATATACGTGTTCTAAAGGGAGCAGATAATAATACCTAATAAGAACCAAGTTGAAAAAATATATACACTTCATTGAGGTACATACGATATTGAGAACTTAATTGGTGTTGGTAAATCTGGAGCAACCTATTCCTCCACACTATTCCAAACAATAGGCCACCAGTATTTATGTTAATCTGGTCCTGTTTCCTGGCATACTTTGGAGGAAACAGTACCAAACGTGTATATATTATGTATATATATGACCCTCTGAAGTAATTTTCGAGAATTAACGACTTAAGTGATTATCGAAAATCATCAAATTAAGTTATTTTCAGAAATCATCGATTTAATTTGATGGTTTCCAGGTGTTATAGAGATGTGCATGTGAGACAAAGGACTGCATAGAGTTACAATAGGTGAGGTAAGCCCATTATGCAGGAGATTACCGTATATATTGAAAGTGCATATGGGTATTGTTGTATTAGTGATGTGAGTATATAGTGAAGCTACGAGTTTGTTCGTCCAAAAACTATGAATGGTACCAAAGAAGACCTTGGTTTTGTAGAGACTATATTTATGGGTTGAAGTGAACATCTTACTTTCTGAGACTTTCATAACAGTGATATTGAGTTTGACGTCATACGCAGTCTTCATTAAGCAGAAAGGAAAAGACTCATGATATCATTGTTTTCTATTCAACAACAACTTTTAATGCACAATTCGTACTATACAACCAGCACAAAGTTTACTTTTAATCATATATATAATATTCTCAACTTTTGTACAAACCACTAAAAAAATAAAATACCTTAGCTACTTATACGAGCCTTTCTGCACATTATTTTGTTGTCAATATTACCATACGCGTTCAATAAAAGATAAATAATGAGTCAATGTCCTGCCTGAGAGTGATGAGGTGTATGAGTATGAGTTTGCAGCTGACCTGGATTCATGGTGATTATGATCATGACCAATGACTGTGTTCATCTGACTCTTGGGGTATAATTTTCTTTTTTCTCACCTCAGCGTTCTTTAAGACAAGTAAATAATATTAATAACTTTAAGAAGCAGATGAACACATTGTACTGGCATTAGATTTCGTTAATCAACTGGGTTAGCTATAGTTCTGTTAGTTATATAAATAGTAACACATCATCATGTACATAGAAGTAAAGATGCATGACAGGAAGTGAAGTGTTATTATGTGGGTAAGGTATAGGATGGTAAGGTGAGAGTAAGGGTGTGTGTGTGTGTGTGTGTGTGTGTGTGGTGGGGGAGGACAGAGACACAAGTGTGAGCAACGGCTGGGCGAGGCTGCGTCCCGCGTGCCAGGGATCAATACTTGGTGTCCTCGACCACTTGGCAGCGATACCGCCCAGCATTTTGTTGTTCGGTGCCTGACTGTCATCGCGGCGTCTTGGTGGGCGGCGCTGGTAAGCCACGCCCTCATGGGCGGCGCTCCACCCCTCCTTCTGCCATTCGCGCGCCACCTTACAAAAGCAAGAGTGGAAGTGAGTGGTGGAGGTGGCGGTGGGGAGGGCGCCGCCCCCCGTGGGAGGCATGATGGCTCTAATGATGTTTCATGATGGCACAGTGGCACGGCTGTCTTGAGACACTGGTACCTGTCTGCCCGCCGCCTCTTCTCCCACCCCGCCGCCGCCACGTTTCTCTTCTCCCCGTGGTCCTCGCCGCCACTTCTTGGCGTTGCACCTGCTGCTGCTGCTGCTGCTGCACCTCCTCCTCCTCCTACTGCCGGTGCACCCACCATGAGGGTGAAGTCGGTAGCACGGCGCCTGCCCAGAGGTATGTGTTCTGTTAACTCTCAGTGCGTCCACCCCCGCCCGTAGCTGTGGTGGCGGTCATAGCGCTCACACCTGCCCTCCTCTGCTCCTCAATCCTTGGTACCTCCACCCCTCCCCCCTTTTCCCAGATGTTAGGTCACGCCCCCTGCCCCCTCCCCCTCATTTGCTAACTCCCAGTACTGTAGGGAACCACCCACTTGTCTGGTACTGATGTATGGGATCTACCTCTTCTTCCACGTATACTGTATAAACACAGCAGCATCAGTAGTCATCTCTCTTATTATTGAAGGGTAGTGATAAACTTTCTCCCACACCGTGTTAGTCTCTTGTTCCACTGTGATTCTATACACGTTATCTAATTACCATCAAGTAAGACATCCAACTCCGACTATACAACAATAACATTTACAAATACAACACTAACTAAAAGGGGACGAAGCAAAATTGTTTAAACTTAATTAGTAAATAATTATATTTGTAACTTTCTCCTTCATTTGAGTGTACAGTTGCCAGCCAGCAGCAGTTCCACGTTGTACTACACACTATCCTACAATAAACACGAGTCACCACAAACTATTGTAACACAGGCACCCACTCTAAAAAAAAGCGTGATGTTATGAACTCATTTAAATATCAGATAAGCGAAACCAAAATGTATTAATAAAAAAACAAAGTGTAAAAGGGGGAACTACAGCTGACTATAATCTTATTGCATATATACTGTATAAATCCAGTAAAAGAACTGAGCGATATTTCTACCATTGAAACAGTACTGGGAAATACATCTAACCGTGTCGTAATTTTTAGTATATATTTCTTTATGGATAAGTGTTTTATGCTCTCGAAGGACAGATTAATTGACTTCGATAAAATAGATATAAGGTGAATGACCCTTCGAAAATACGTATGAAAAAAAAAAGCACAAAAGCATTTAATTGTTTATAACTAATATTTTCATAACTAATACTGTCATAATTTAAAGTTGTACACGTTTACAATTTGACGATAAGCTAAGGAAGGTTGTGTAAATTTTATATAATTATATCTATACTGGTGTTCAATAATATAGCTATGTTAGTTTGTTGTCATCATCCCTGCCTGCCTTCCTTTATTTACGATGGAGAACATTATCTTACGATGGAGAACATTATTTTACGATGGATAACATTACATTACAACGGAGAACATTATGATACGATGGATAACATTACATTACGATGGAGAACATTATGATACGATGGAAAACATTATTATACTATAGATAACATGATTTTACGATGGAGAACATTATTTTATTAATCTGCATGGAAGAGTCAGTAGCACTTCTATTCACACACACACACACACACACACACACACACACACACACACACACACACACACACACACACACACACACACACACACACACACACACACACACACACACAATAACACTTAATCTTAATGGAAACGAAATATGGGGTAACTATTGTGTAGCCTTCGACATCCGACTAATATTTAACATACAGTAAATACAACAATGAATATCCTAGAATACAGTACAATAATAAAAATACAATCTATCATGAGTGGTCTGATAGTTCTTTAAATGACAGACACAGCTTATGCATAATGTCCAGGGAATATACAAGCTATTTTTTTCAGTATTTTTAAAACTAGAGGCTATTTTTCAGTATCCTTCGTATGGACCAGATTAACAATAATAATGGTGGGCTGTTGCATGCTTGGAACAGCTGCTCCAGATTTACCAACACTGAAATAATAATAATAATAATAATAATAATAATAATAATAATAATAATAATAATAATAATAATTAATAATAATTAATAATAATAATAATAATAATAATATTAATAATAATAATAATAATAATAATAAATAGTAACAATAATAATAATAAATAGTAACAATAATAATAATAATAATAATCACCTTAGCATCTTATTAGTTCATGTGTGTAGAATAGATAAATTATAATTATACGAGTACATTGTTTGTGGACATACATACGGACACTCCACTAATTATTATCGTGTGACGCATAATAGAATACAACAACAACCGAGTGACCAAATGAACAACTAACTATACACTATACACTATATTACTATTCACATATCATACGCTACTTGGCTTAACACGCGATGCCCCTACCTAACATACCACACATATACCCACCCATCTACTACACACTACCATACACACACACACTACACACACACACACCTACTACACACTACACTACACACACACACACACCTACTACACACTACCATACCACCCAGCCACACACACACACACCTACTACACACTACCATACCACACACACACACACTACCATACCACCCATGAACCACACACACACACACACACACACACTACCATACCACACACACCTACTACACACTACCATACCACACACTACACACACACACCCACTACACACTACCATGCGACACCCCACCCACCATACCATACACCCACCCACCCACTACACACACACACACACACACACACACACACATAAATAAGAGGTCAGTGTTTACCTAGTATGACTGTAATGATGCTCTTAGTTGGTCACGCTACTCTATATACCTTCCACTCACTCACTCACTCACTCACTCACTCTCTCACTCACTCACTCAATACACGTGATCAATGTACTGTTGTTACTCTCACTCACTCACTCATTATATACATCTTGTCACTATTGTTATTCACTCTCTCTGAATATATCTCTCCTCCATTTCCTTCACTCAACCTCACTCACTCTCCCTCCCTCCCTCCCTCCCTCTCTCTCTCTCTCTCTGAAATAACTTTACTCCAATTCCTTCACTCCACCTCTCTCTCTCTCTCTCTCTCTCTCTCTCTCTCTCTCTCTCTCTCTCTCTGAAATAACTTTACTCCAATTCCTACTCTCTCTCTCTCTCTCTCTCTCTCTCTCTCTCTCTCTCTCTCTCTCTCTCTCTCTCTCTCTCTGAAATAACTTTACTCCAATTCCTTCACTCCACACCTCTCTCTCTCTCTCTCTCTCTCTCTCTCTCTGAAATAACTTTACTCCAATTCCTTCACTCCACCTCTCTCTCTCTCTCTCTCTCTCTCTCTCTCTCTCTCCTGTGGCCACTGTTAGTTAATTAATACTTTACTCCTTCGTTACTCACTCTCACATTATTCATTCCTATACATTATGCACGATTCACTCTCCCGTTTCTCACTCTCACTACTTATTTTCTCATTACCTAATCTCTCATGTTATTCATTATCCCTTATTCATCTTCTTGTTCTTTTCATTTTCCCTTATTCATCTTCTTGTTCTTTACATTTTCCCTTATTCATCTTCTTGTTCTTTTCATTTTCCCTTATTCATATTTTTGTTCTTTTTCACTTTCCTCGTATTCTCTCATTCTTCATTCCAAACTTCTCTTGATGGAAAATTGGAGGGCAAACGAATCCTCCAAACTATAATTATGACACCAAACAACAGATCTCCTATCAGTAACATTATTGAAGTGATTTGTTTCCTGGCATACATCACACACACTCTCTCTCTCTCTCTCTCTCTCTCTCTCTCTCTCTCTCTCTCTCTCTCTCTCTCTCTCTCTCATTGGAGGAATCAAGTCACTCTAATCTATCAAAAAGGATATTATACACCATTAAGGGGGTGCGGGAATAGGGGGACAGGCTTGAGGGGGGGGGGGTTAGGGGGGTGCGGGAGTAGGGGGGGCAGGCTTGGGGTTTTTTGGGGGGGTGCGGGAGTAGGGGGACAGGCTTGGGGGAGGGGGGATTTTAGGGGGGTGCAGAAATAGGGGACAGGCTTTCTACCCACCCCAAGCCTGTCCCCCTATTACCGCACCCCGCAACACCCCCCCCCCCCCAAGCCTGTCCCCTACTCCCGCACCCCCTTAAGGAACCCCGTGCCGTAGTCAGAAAATTGGAGGTTAGTGAGTCCTTCATACATTGCCACGAAACACCACTTATTATATGGAAGGAGTTTGTTTCGTGGCACAGTCAGGAGGAATCAAAAGCCTCCAATTTTCATACACGATCATGCACAGGGTCCTTAAGGTTATGGGGAATCGAGGCACTCTAATGTACCCAGAGTGTATTACCCCCTGAACAACCCTTTCACCATGCATCATTTTTCTATCACCTCATACAGATAGACAGACAGACAGTACTCATGCATGTACAGTCGGCGGCAAAAGTCGTGTCTCCCTCCTCACTTATATCGTTTCTTGCATGAAGGATTAATTAACATAAAAGATAATTAATCATGGAACCAACACATTCACCACCAACACACAATTACAATATCCATTTTACGAGTACCAGTGAAGCTTATATTTCCATACTGTATACTTTATGGCTTGATAGATGGGGTGGGTGGCGACACAACTTTTGCCACCGACTGTACACTTACCCATGGCTGTAGGCAAGAACATTTATTGGTGTATATACGATGGTGTGGTAGGTATTAGTACGATGACTCTATGGTGTGTCTCTGGAGTCATTGTAGGCGTTACTACATGGATATATTATATTCTTAAAGGACCCTGTGATATTGTATGAGACCTGGTGACTTCTGATTCCTCCTGACCATGCCAAGAAACAGAGCTCCTTCCATATAGGTGGTGCATGTTTCGTGGCAATATTTTGAAGGACTCGTTTATCTCCAATGTTCTAACTACATCACAGAGTCCCTTAATAGAGCCTATACGACCCTTCACTTCGACAATACCAATTAATAAACAAGCTAAGTATAAGGTCACAAACCCTAATTAATATACAAGCTAAGTATAAGGTCACAAACCCTAATTAATATACAAGCTATAAGTAAAGTCACTAACCCCTAATAAGTATCCATGAAGTCCCTTGTTTACGTTTGGAATCATCTGACATACCAGTGACCCAATATTTACAACGCTTATCTTGTTCCCTATTTACTGCTGCATGGAGCTTGTTTAAATTATATATACTTCATCATGTATATAGGCTATTCGAAGCACAGCAGACCTATACTGTATAGCTGCATGGATGGATACTTATTTTGGCTCGTATACTGTACATACATAAACAAAACATACATCAATGGCCAATCCAGCATGCACAGTGACACCTTCTCTGCTCCCCTCATCCTAGCTGTTTCATTCATGGTTAGTTCTTCCGTATGCCACCACCACCACCAAATACTCCCACTTGACTGTACATACATAAATATACATCCATGGCCATCCAGCATACACAGTGACACCTTCTCTGCATGCTCCCCTCACCCTGTCCTCATCCATGGTTAGTTCCTTCGTCTGCCACCACCA
>JAWQEG010004435.1:127500-130957 GCA_033782935.1 Petrolisthes cinctipes
GATCCTGCATGGTGGTGGTGGTGGTGGTGGTGGCTTGGTGTTGCTCACTCTCTCCTTCTCCTTCTCCTTCTCCTTCCTCCTTCTCCTTCTCCTCCTTCTTCCTCCTCCTCCTCTCCTCCTCCTTCTCCTTCTCCTTCTCCTTCTCCTCCTCCTCCTTCTTCTCCTCCTCCTCCTCCTCCTCCTCCTTCTTCTCCTCCTCCTTCTTTCTCCTCCTCCTTTTTCTCCTCCTACTGTACCTACCTTGGGGTCTCTCCTTAATTCACCTTCACCTTCCACCAACAGCACTGACCTTATAACCTAGCTCAACTCACCTTATTTCATCTGCCACTCAGTACTATCCTATAATTTTAACTCGCCTGTCCCTTCCACCAACAACACCTGACCTTACATCAACTCACCTTCACATTCACCTACCCATCAACACTAATATAAACCTATAATTTCAATTCACCTGCCCCTTCCCTATATGTCCACCTTCACCTACTATATAAAAAACCTCAACTCATCTTAACCCTATTATAGACGTTCACCTTCGCCTATACTCCTTTTCCTAACACCACTATATTAACCTCTATAAGCATAACACACCTACACCTATATAATATAGCTGCTTCTTCCACCTACAACAACAACATTAACTTATACAAACTCAGCACAACACACCTCGTCATAATCTATATAGAGCTCAGTATAAACAAGTCATCCCAAGATTAAGAGAATATAATTATGTACCGTACTTATAGTTCTCTTTTGATCTCGATTCATCCTATCTGTGGCATCCTTCTACTTTCATATTTCTGCTATACAAATACTACACTTTCATTCAATTTGGTTGGTTTATACACTGGGAGTAATTTTCGTCCAGCGACTGATTAGTATATACACGAGGTCAAGAACAGCTGCATGTGCATGTAAACCAGGTGGTGAAAGGTAACGAACGCCCTCCTGTAACCCAAGTTCGACCAACATGACCTGTCTGACCTAGTTTGGGTATCAACTCGTCCCATTCTCTCTCTCTCTCTCTCTCTCTCTCTCTCTCTCTCTCTCTCTCTCTCTCTCTCTCTCTCTCCACACACAAAGTCACTCCAAGACATACATTATTTCCACAAGCATAATTGTATCTACCAGTGGATTGTGCGATTGTTGTCTTAATTGTGATCACGTATATTGTCGTAGGAATATATACAACACTGTCCAGGTAAACAAATCATCACAATTATTATATGTTCTAATATTATACAAATGACAGAAGTTAATAATATTGTATCAGACGTCCACCAACAACATTCGTCCTCTCTATTTGCAGTTCAGACATAGATAGAATTAAGTTAGGTGATAAATGAACCTGTAAGGATATATATCAACGTGTGGTACAATACAGCCACAACAAGTGCTGTCTCAGACTTACTTCCCTGACATCATGGAGGTACATATGTTTATCTCATTCAATATGTAAACGTCATAAATTTTTCCGCCGAGTTCACGCAATGTTGACCAAGGGAGCAGCAGCCTGGTCATTACCTGTGGGTGGGGGTCACCTGACTACCTCACCTATACCTCCTCCTCACACATCAACCCTTCCCTTCCTCACAACATATATACACATAAATTTAACTTTTTTCTCTGAACTGCAATTTCCGTAAGATCCGTAAACACTATCTATATTTTTTCGATTGTGCAACATTACACATAAATATAGCCTTTTTCTCTGAACTGCAATTTCCGTAAGATCTGTAAACATTATATTTATCGAGTGTGCAAGGTCTTGTATGCATATAAAACTGAACTAAAGAAAACCAATTAAGTTGAAACAATATCTATATATATACTCATCGATTGTGTAAGAAACCAAGATGAAACATGATTGAATTGTTATTTTCCAATACAGATATATCCTTGAACATTTTCACTTTTTAATTGTTGAGTGCATGTGCATGTGCATGAAGGAGGGTCGTGAATGTTGTAAGGTGATCTGGGCAACAGGCTGCACTCACAACGCCTCATGAATACTTCTGCTTGCGTGACCACCACCGCTCATCACACTCCTCCTCCTCACCAACCTCTCGTGATGTGAAGGTCTCTTTACGAGCAACACATTTCCAGTTTTTATGCTTTTTTTTATGAATACTGAAATATGCGACTTTTTCCACGGACCTTGACAGGGGAAGGGACCGGCCTATACCAGCCAGACACAGACCATGTCGTGTTTTCTCACTAACTTTTTGTACATATTGAAAGTTATTAGCCCATTAGATCACATATGTACTTTCCAAGAAACTCTACATATTTGGGTACATTGGTATATTTCACACGTCCCTACTAGGCCCAATAAAGCCTCCTAAAAATGGTATATAATAATTGAGTTTTAATCTGTACGTAAACTTTTTACAAAATTAATTCAATAATCTATAAATATGGGGATATACAAGACGACGAGTGGGTTCAGTAAATTAATTTCGATGATTCTTTTCATCAGCGAAGAATAGCTTGCTTAATTTTGTCAACGTGCATGTACAGTACTTGAATTGCAACTACTAACAATCGAAATAAATGTTTTCGATATCGTGGCAGACACATATCCCAAATGGGGTACACATATTTCATGTCTTGGTTCATGCTGCTATTCCAGACATGATATCACAAAGTACACCTCAATGTACAATAACTGTATCCCATCCATAATTTGTAGAGCCAGTGTTGCTCTTAAATCGTAGAACTCAGGTCAAAGAAAGAAAGCACCTCCTATCATATGTATGCACGTCAGTCCCAATGGGGTTTTATATCTGAATGTTCTTAATTCTATTTATTGTAGCCAAACAGAGAGCAACCTATACAGAAAGGAGATATACCATGCTATATATATTGTACAGTAAGTTTGATCCAGGTGTATTGTACTCCCACCAAACACCTCATTCTCTCTAAGTACACTCAGTGCCCTTCATGGAGAGAGAGAGGAGAGGAGAGAGAAGAGAGGAGAGGAGAGAGAGAGAGAGAGAGAGAGAAGAGAGAGAGAGAGAGAGAGGAGAGGAGAGAGAGATGGAGAGAGAGAGAGAGAGAGAGAGAGAGAGAGAGAGAGAGAGAGAGAGAGAGAGGAGAGAGAGAGGAGAGAGAGAGAGAGAGAGAGAGAGAGAGAGAGAGAGAGAGAGAGAGAGAGAGAGAGAAGTAACTCGAGGAAGGCAGTGCAGGGATGAAGGAAGGGATGGGAAGTACATGGTGGAAGGAATATATAATGTAGGGTGAAGGGACCAAACCAACCAACCATGCACTACACACCTGAAGCTGACTGTATTCTAGACATTCCAATTATGTATTTATAGAGTAAAAAACCGTCCTTTATCCATGGCACACGGACAGATATATATATGTGGTGTGTGTGTGTGTGTGTGTGTGTAAGAGAGAGAGAGAGAGAGAGAGAGAGAGAGAGAGAGAGAGAGAGAGGGGGGTGGCAGCCGTGGAG